>JAJJMA010019277.1:0-12062 GCA_023529015.1 Papaver nudicaule | reverse complement strand
CGGCGGCGGCGGTGACAGTGGCGGTGGAGGCGGCGGTAATGGTGTAAAAACACCATGTCTTAATTATTTTTTGATTATCAGTTTAATCAAGTTTAATTTAGTTAATCATGTGGTAACTAATTAAACACTAAACATAAAAGGCAAATTTGGTATTAAAAAGAATTTTGCATAGGGGAGAGCCAAATTACTTTTGGGAACCAGTGATCCGAGGGCTTCAATTTTTCTTGAAGCCCCTAAATCAGCTTTCTTCTAAAATACAGATTGATCATTAACGCGATACCAAGTCATACTTGTCATTACAAATTTTATATCTGTCATGGCACTACCGGCACATTCAGCTGATAACAAAAATTAATTTTGGCAAAGCTACTTCTATCGATTGGCCTAATTTGCTTAACTAGCAACAAATAGCGCCAGAGTAGTTTGGTTTGAAATTTGGAAAAACAAGCAGAGGAAAGTGCAAACTAATAACTCTGACGGGATGTGTGGATAAAAAATTGAACATTGTGAGCAAAACTGACATTTTGGTCCACAGTTGCACAAGCTTGGGGGTTGCAAAAAACTCGTGGCCATTTGCAACTTAGCAGTTAGAATTAAACCATCATTTTTTTCGGTCTTTGTAACCAAATCTGTCCAACAACAACGCTAATTTCACAAACAACTTAACTACGAAAAAGTGTAGTATCTTTATAAACAGTCTAATTGTACCTGAAACACATGGAATCACATCAAGCAGTAAAACCCAATTATTTTAACAACTGAAATTTCAGAATGCATTCACACAGTGTGAGACGCCAAGTTCCAAGTCCGATAAGAGATGAACTTAAAAAACAAGAGAAGGGGTTTCGTGCCGGAAGAAAACTTGATGCAAGCCTCCATATCTTCTTTCAAGCTTCAGCTCCATCCGTGCGCAATGCTATATACAAAACAGGTAAGGCTTTCATTAGGAAAAGTAAATTCAAAAATGAAAGAAAAAGTAATAAATAACTAAATCTAAAAAAATGGACAGCAGACAAGTAGAATAACTGGTACCGCATGTAAATACATAACATCATGTAAAGTTATGTACGTGCGGTTATTGGAGCACAGGCACTGTGAGAATCAAAAGTATGATACCAAGTCTAAGGGCTGAGGCAACTTATAAAACAGCTAAAACAGGTATTTCCTATTTCTCACTTCAACCAAGTTATATGACTAAAGTTAGCTACGCAGATGGACTCTCTTATCATGGACATTCTTTGACTTTCTTTCCCCAACCACATGAGTAAAGAAGTTGTTACAAACATGTATATCATCCCCAAAAACGAAAAACACTAATCGTCGCGCACATTCATAGTCCAGATATTCACCCGACCTACAATGGTGTGGACACCACACATTCACCAAGAGGTTACCCAGAATTTAGCATTTAGATGATCGGGTGGCAAAATGGGTGAGAATCATGGGCGGCGGGTAGTGGCTCCTTCCCCAAAAAACAAACCTTACCTCTATCCTACACACAGATCACCTGCTATTCCTCTTTTTAACATTCCTACCCCAAGTCCTCTAAAATCTCTATGCCTCGCTGCTTCATCATTTGAAATTCATAATCATACAATGCAAATCTAAAAACTCATAATAACTCTACATTTCTGTCATAATGTACTCGATTCTACTACTGTAGTACACTTGTATGAAGCATGAACAGTACACTTGCACGTCAACCCATATAGTATTCATCTTGTTATTAAACTAGCTATCCACTAAGACCCAAGAACCCTCTATACGTTATGTATTTACAAGAATGAACACACTGAGTTTTACCTATTTGTTGAAACCACGACTAAGGTGTGACACGTAACCCCACTGACCAGTTACAAGCATGTATACATATGTTCTAATTTTCAGCTTGAAATCTATGATGTACCTTGGTTGATCTAAAGCTTCTAAAGAATCACAGGATGGTTACAATCACCAACCATGCCAAAAATCCATACTACCATCAGAAATTTAAAAGTCATTTCATATAGCTTAAACATCCTGTAACTAAAATGTAATCAATAATCTATTTCTAAAATACTGGTCTCTTTGGTCTATAAAGCAAAGAAATAAATCATCTCTCTTGACTCTATCTACCTCAAACAAACTATAAACTTCAATTCGGCAAAAAACAATAACAAATTGGGCTACAAACTAAACAACACCAAATCCATCATAAACTACAAAGCATAACTCCCAAATTAGAATACCCAAACCTTAGGTAAAGATATTCAACAACAGGATAAATAAACCAGATTAAGCCTAAGAACATCAAATATTGTAATACTAACAGTTTTGGTGCATCTAAATCAATCAAACCCTAACAGTAACATTCATATATGGATCTGAAACAAGGATCTTAAAAATAATCGAAAACCCTAAACAGTTCAACCCTAAGATTAATCAGAAAGAAGGAAGAGAGGGGTAATTACTTGGCTTATTTGGTTTTCCTTCACCCCACTTGGAAAGAGTGAAATGAACTTTCTCACGGGCTAAGGCTTCAGATCTGTGAGGTTCTTTGAGACAATTACGAACAAGACGAGCACAGATGTTTGAGTAAGTTATGTATGTCATCCCTGCTGATCTCCAGAATGGTACCGCTAATCCTGATGCTGCTGCTGGAGACGCCATTCTTTATCTCTCTTTCTTCTTCTAGACTTTGTTTCTCTACCTCTGCTGTGTTTCGTTTCTCCAATTTCTCAGTTTGACCCTCATAAATACTAACAGCGTTGCTGACCTGGCTGCTTATGTGGTGGAGAGAGGTATTTTTGTCTTTACACGTCATTTACACCAGGTTTATTTATCTATCTCTATTAACAATGCAGAGAGAATCTATGTTTTAGGCTTTTAGCTTCAGCCTGAAGGCCGAAACTACGCGTCAAGGGAGAAAAGAACAAAACATGCCCAACAGAAATGAATACCAATACTTGATTAACGCATTTACAGCTAGTTTCCTACTTATTTTTCTTGTTCTATATATCTCAAAACTTTGAATCGAGTGTTGAGTTCTTTTCTATTACAAGATCACAAGACATTATTACAAGAAAGAAAGTTGTCAACTGAGTGTGGTATCTGAAGTTTGGTTTACATGAAGAGATATACATGATAAAAACACAAAACATGAAAAATAATGCAACGAGGAGAAAACGCGAGATCCTTCTCTGTGTTTACAAAGTATGTAGTTTTACCGATGAAGTCATTTAAGCCCCCTTTCTTCTGCACACGAGGAAGAAAATTTACATGGGTGATCAAGGACCAGCCGAGGAAGATAAAGAACTGGTTAACCTCTTAAAACCCTCCCTGAAATATAAAACAAAATAATAAAAGACAAACACAAAAGAACATATCTAGACTGTAAGAGTTCATGCAAAGATTAGCAGTGGCGTGTACATTAAAGAGCATACACCCTCACCCAGTAGATCTAAGGAACCTAATTGGCCTAACCATCCGTAACTGTGCAGGTGAACAGAGAGGAGCTCAATGCATCTATCTAAACAAGGTCGACAGTGCGGAGGAAGCCGAGTGCAGAGGTTTATGGGCAGCAGTGAGGTGGGCAGAAGAACTAGGACTGGAGAAAGTACTTTTTGAGCTGGACTCTAAGCTTGTCGCAGATGCAGTTACGAAGGAGAACTAAAACACGGCAGTCTTCTGAATTCAATCCATGACATTAAACATGTTTTTCATTCCAATAATCTATGGCATTGTAACTATGTGCCAAAGAAGAGAACTAGAGTGGCTGATATCTTTATCAAAGTTAACCAGAACTAGCAAAATAAGTAGAATTTGGTCAGACAATGCTCCGGGTAGTTACCGTAGCCAATTGTTAGAGGATAGTAGTCATGTATGTTCCTTTTAGACTTAATCTAATTTTTCAGTTTAAAAAAAAAAAAATGTCACCAGGTGAAATTTACGGTCTTATCAATTATGTTATCCTAACAGTATCACGTACTTCAAATTCAGATTGTTAATCCCATAATTGGTTCTACAAGTTTTCTGAATAAGAAAAACACGTCATCCCGAGGAAAACACTTTCTATTCGAAGTAAAAGTCCAACCTAGGAAAATATCACCATAGCTATAGATCAGTCTCCATGAGGTTCCATATGCAAGAAACATAAGTTTGTGGTGGTCGGACTATTTTACTGGCTATGCGCCTCAACCTGAATCTGGTCTGAGTCAGATTCAGGCATGCGGTTTTGTATGACTGGATTTCGGACTCGAGTGTTACCGGGTCAGGTGCAAAATGTATATTATTCCCCTTCAATTCAGCAAAGCGAGACACGTTCTACATGAAAATGCAATTTGATCAGGATTCAAAATTAAGTAGATGCAGAGTCTCATACTTGCCTGCTGCGGCTATTCAATAAAACAAGGTAGAGTGGATCTTGAGATGAGAGCTGAAACAGCTGTATGACGATGTACGTGCAAATGGTAAAGCTGAAACAAAAAGAGAAAATTAGAGCTGCAAACATATCCATTAAAAGTAAATATAAATCTAATAGTATGCTGCATATGATAATGAAATCTTTAATCATAAGATGATGACAAATTATTAACACTAATATACTCGTTTTTCTGTAGCAGCACAGAGAGAGATTACCTGCCCAAACATATGAAAAGGATAATCCAAATGAATGCACTCAGTAAACTTGACTCTTTGTAAGTAGCCCACACCTGAAATTGATTAAAAAATTCACAGAGATGAAGTAAGATTCATGCTCTGTACATTTGAGTTACGAATGTTGAGCAAGTTCAGCATATCTAAGAGTGTTGCGTACTAAAAACCAAATAAGAAGAAGGAAAGACATACCGACATAGCCACAATATTTATGTAGAAATCAACTAGTAATGCATTCATCCAACTGTAAACAATATAGCATCATTTTAATCCATTCATTAGTTATTATGAAGTAGAAGAAAAAGAAAACAAATATTAACCCAAATAAACATAGAAAGAGTTCCATAGTTCCGGATTTATACATATTTGTTGAAAGATAAAAATATCTTTAACTGATAGAAAAACAAAAACCTAAAACAGAAAATCTAATTTCAACTTACGGGAACAAAAGCTCTTTGCGGAAAGGACTACCATCAGTTAAGAGAGTGTAGACCAGTGCTCCCAGCATCAAGCAACCCAATGCTGTGAAAGTAATCCTAGCAGCCACCACGGAAGAGAATTTCCTCTTTCTTTCCATATCATCCCTATTAAAACTAACTCTTAGCATCGATCAAAAAAAAGAAAACAGACTGACTCGTAGCAATTAGAACATCGTTATCGTAACAGATATACATTAACCGAAAACCTAGGAAATAATGTAGTTTACTATGGTTTTGAACAGCTAAAATTCTTGAATATATTCCATTCCCTCATTTAGTTTTGTATGTTCTCTAATTTGAATGAATTAAGAACTAGTTAACTTACCTGCTGTTATGTCGCACCAAAACGTGATACATGGGATCTTGCGAAGCCTCTTGAGATGACAACTTGAAAAGTTGCACCACAACATAGGCACAGGTAGTTATACTGAAAAATGAAAATGCAATAAAATGAAAATCAGAATTTGACCGAGATATAGGCCATTAACCACAGGATTGTAAGGAATGTCAGCTACTCACATGACAACAAAGTGAGATTGATGTAGTAAAGTATTCATAATCCATTTCTTAAAAAAAAAAAGATTAATAATAATAATATTATTATTTTTTTTTTTAGCTTTTTTATTTTACCTAGTTTTTCTCAATCTAAGAAAAAAAAAAAAAAAAAAGTATACAACTAACATTTGTTCACAAGAGAATACTTCTTGGCATCTCATGAAATGGGTGAGATTGATGTGCAACTGAGTAGTTACTGCTTACAATTTACTTTACACTCGATCTTGGTCTAATCAAAACTGAAATTCCAATAAGGTTTACACACTGTGTCGACAATCGTGGGCTTGTAAAACAGCCTGACGTAGATACGAGTTGTAACGAACTAGATTAGAAATAGTAGCAGGGTCTATTCCAGCACTTGGGTTCCAGAGGCACGTAGCCGTAGATACGAGTTGTAATGAACTAGATTAAAAATAGTGGCAGGGTCTATTCCAGCACATGGGTTCCAAATGCACGTAGCCGATTAATCAGAAAAAAGGCAATGGTATTTCCCGTGAGAAAAAGAGAAACAAAAAATATACCTTCCCAAACATACTAACAAGATTATCCACACTATTGCGCTGATCAAGTTTGACTCCTTGAAGGCAATCCATGCCTGATGGATTTTAATTAAGCAAGAACTTGTAAGATATATTGCCAATAGTAAATGAATAAATAAAACTAACGTACTTAGACACAATAGAGAAATGAAAAAGCAGAAGCTTATAGTTTATCGTGGAAATGATTGTCCTAAAGATACATGTCCGAAGATATTTCTGTGTTTCAGAATTTTTTTGCTAGTGGTTAAGTAATTCTTAAGATGAGAAATCTGCAATTCTCTGCAAAATGAAGGAGAAAAGAAGAAAGAAGCACAAGTTCACTGTAAGGTACCGCTATTGCCACAACAATAATGTAGAAATCAATCAAGGTTGTTCCCATCCACCTACAAAACACAAAAGTACAAACTACTTCAGTAAACGATTTCCTAATAAAAACACCATAAGTTTCATGCACCTATTCTTTGAAGACTCATATCTTATCCTCGTTTGATCTGAATACACGGCAGACATTCACTTGATCTAGACAATTGGGAGAGAAACCTCCCTCGAATTGGCCTAACGTTGAACACGTGATCTGCTGTCACTTCCTTCACTATCAACCTAACCATCGTGCTTAAACTTGTTGAATATTCATTACGTAGCTAAGAAGTGGTCTCAATTAAAACTTCATAAATGACAGAAAAACAGTTCAACATTTAAAAATGTTTCAATTATCTGAAGTTCCTTGGTATTCCTGTTATAGCAAATTAATCTGAAGTTGGGGTTTCACTGGTGGTTACGAACATAGAACCCAAGTGTAACGAAAGGGTTATTGCCTAAGCTCCAAAATTTGTCCTCAGATTCAGAGAATAAGAGAATTATGTTAAAATTAAACACAGAATCAAACCCCCAGTTTCAAAAATCCTTAGTGGGTTTTACTTAAATTTTCTTATAGAACAAAAATAGCTCAAAAACCAAACAAATTTAGAGATGATACCATCGAAATCATGAGACACCACATGCAGAACAAGTAAATGAAGAGAAAAGAAAGAAGGAAGAACTTACGGTATCAAAAGCTCTTTACGGAAGGGAAGACCATCAATGACAATAGTATAGATTAAGGTAGCTGTCATTAAACAACCCAATACAAAGAACAGACTCCGTAAGACATTTACAGACAGCAAAGTGGACGCCATGGCTTGTACTACTTTGAAAGAGAAAAACTACACAGTTGTACTTGGATTGTTGTATATAGATAGAGAGAGTCAAGAATTTTGATGTTGGACTGAAAAGTCTTTTTTAGGTGTGGGTATACTTCGTCCACGTCGTCATTGTTTAAGAGCACATGCCAAGCGGTTCTAAACTGATCTCATGCAAACCCCATTATCTCAATGATCTATTCCTTTTTTATTTGAACGATGTCAATGACAATTGTAGGCGTTTGGCAACTAAGAGCATCAGCACTCATAGACCAAAAATTTAGCGAATCCTATACTAAAATTTGGGTTTAGCGATGGGTTTGGTGGGAAAAAACTATTACATCGTGGGCATCCAACTCAAAACCAATTGGCAATGAGTGGAGTGATCCATAGGATTATTAATTGCAGGATCTTAGATTGCCCATACAATATGGGACTGATAATCTCAACACGTCCCCTCACATGTAGCTTCGTTGGGTCTAATACGTGGACATATAACCGGGTGACGCGGAATAAAGGTGCGGTCATTTTAGACTCGTCACAAATAGCCTGCTCTGATACCATGTAGAAATCCATGGGCCTAACTCACCTTGAAAACCGGCTTGCAAGGTTAGGGTTGCCCGAGACTTATATACTTCACATATCCAGGATATCAGGCGATGTGGAACTATTCTCAACACTCCCCGTCACACGGAGCCGGGGACAAATAAGACCCTTCTTGGGCCAAATTCAAATGAACGGTACCCTTACTGGGTCCAACAATACCCTAATCGAGTCAACAAATCCCTTAACGGGCTAAACACTGTCCACACACCACCCAAGCACCCACTCTGATACCATATTACATTGTGGCATCAAACTCAAAACCAATTGGCAATGAGTGGAGTGGTCCATAGGATTATTAATTGCAGAATCTTAGATTGCCCATACAATGTGGGACTAATAATCTCAACAATACTAACCTTGCTATAATTCCGGGTGAAAATAAAAATTTTGTTTTCTTGTAGCAAGCATCATGGTGCTCTAAAATCCCTACATATAGAGAATTTTCTCATATTGTGGGAAAATGCTCTACCCATGTCTACAAGGGTACAAATTTGTACCCCGTATAAACATGGCTTACTCATCAGTTACTAAGAAACCGCGGCACACGGTTTCTAAGAAACCGCATTTTCCTTTCTGCAGCTACTAAGAAACCTCATAAAAATAAATTGTTTTATTATCAAAACCCTACCCTAAACTGATATTTCGGATTTTTAGAGATATTTCGGATCCCGCGGCTACTTAGAAACCGCATGCACCTTTTCCGCGGTTTCTAAGAAACCTCCAATTTGTCGATATGCACCATACCACTTGCTTTTTTTCCCCTCCATGTCTTGTCTACATTGTGGGGAAATTCTCCACATTTGAGGCACCATAATGCTTGCTCTTATATGAGTAATAATATTCACGCTACAATTTAGCGCCTATTTATTATTCACGCCAGGATGGAGAAAATGGTAATATCAATCACGCAAAGGGGAAAACGGTAAATATTAATCACGCATATGATAGTTTGTTATTCACATTTGCCCGGTGTCATATGCGTACTTGTTACTCCCGTCGCACCATCCCACCAAAGTCCCAAACACCGAACCCAAATTTGGTGCCAATTTTGGGATTTTTGGGTTTGATGAGATTTTTTTTTCCTCGTTACAGTGAATCCCAACCCAGATTTGGTACTAAGGTACCATGGTTGTAAATGCTCTAAGAGCATTTGTGATCGTGAAGCCAAATAGCCAAAGCTATATCCAGCTTTTAGCTATAGCATTTGGAGAAAATCCACGGTGGTGAGATTTCAAATTTACATGATGAAATGCAACTTAAAAGTTCGGCCACAATTGATGGCGAGTTTATAAATTGATCCAAACGTACATTTAGGCTGTTCACTATGGAGGAAACAGAGGGATGAAAGCGACAGATTTCCGTCGCCTATACTCCCCTCTCTCTCCTCTTCCCTCAAGCGCAGTGCCCCTCCCGGGAGGAAAGCGAGGAAAGCGAGGAAAACTTTATCGCTCAAATAGGGAAAGCGAGATAGCTTTCCTCGCTCAAGTTTTACTTTTTAATTTAAAAACAATAAAGTAATAGTAGGAGGACCCACATGTCGGAAATAAAGCGAGAGATTTTATATCGCTTTTTAACTTTTTTGAATTTAAAAATAATAAAACAGAATTTGTGAGTCCCTTTTTTTATTAAAAAATATTAAAAAATTAATAAAATAGATTTTGTGGACCCGTTTTTTTTAACAAATAATAAAATAAAGATTTGAGCGAGATAGCTTTCCTCGCTCCAGTGTTTTCCTCCATAGTAAACAGGCGTCCGGGAGGGGCACTGGGGAAATACTGTTGGGATGATTTCTCTCACCTCCATAGAGAACAGCCTTAAACAACGCTTTATAGTGAGGTGGGAATTACAATCTCATGTCTTGTGAAGCGTTGTTGATATTATGTGTGGGCAGTCACATGCAGAGTGGATGCTTGTAAAAGTTATGAGTCCAAAAAAAAAAGGTTTCACCTATTTACCACCCACACTTTCACTCTTTCCCACCCCACATCACAATTAAAAAAAATAATCACTTTTCAATTTTACTTTCTTCTATTTACCACCTACAAAAGTAAATAGGGTTTGACTTTGACTAGTATTTGTCTTCTTCTTCTATGGTTACTCTTCTACTTTCATTAATAAACCATAGAAAACCATTAACTTTGAAAACCCTAGGTTAGATTATGTTTATTTAATTATAGTACACCAATTTTTAACTAGTCGTGTAGGTTTTTCATTAAATTTATTGAGACAATAACGAATAAACTGAAGATGGTTTAGAGGTAAGTAAGTGATTACAATTGATTTTTTTTCTCCCTTAAATTTTCGACGAACTAGTCTTCGTGATCTGAACGACCACAACACAGGCTAGTCTTCAGCATCTGAACGACCACAACATAGGTTAGTCTTCAAAACCTGGACGACTATGAGTAATAGTTGTAGTCCTGAAGTGTACGACCCTGTTTAATCGTGGTAGTCATATCCTGGACGACTACAATCCAAATAAGCCGTTCATATTTCAACAACATTCTTCTTCTTGTAGGCATAAATCAGCATTTGAGAGGAGAATGGAGGTCGGTCTTTTTGTGGAAGATTTTTTTTTTTTGTTGCTCGATTGAGGAAGAAAACAGTTGGGTTTTTCTTAGGTTTAGGTTTTTATGTTTTTGGTGGGGTGGAATAATTAATGGGTGTGAATAGTAAAGTCAATGGGGGTGGGAAATAGGAGTTCTACAATTTTTTGTGGGTGGTAATTAGGAAAACATAGGTGGGATTTTAGGTGGGTGGGAAAGAGTGAGAGTCTGGGTGGTAAATAGGTGAGACCAAAAAAAATGTCATGTCAAATTTGGTTACCTATTATAGCTTCCAAATGTGCTTTAAAACTAAATATAACATGGCATTTTTAACCTTTTGTCTTCCACCGTTTGTAGATGATCTAAAAAGTAGAAGTGTTTTGGCTTCTCACATAAGTCAATTTGTTTCATAAAAAGTTAAATAATAATTATAGAAATTTTTGGTATTTTGCCTTAATTAAGTCGAAAATAATTTCCTAACCGGTCGACACTCTAGTATTCTTGTAACTTTCAACATTCACCATCTAGCAGTTAAACTAACCCATGTAGATTTCGACTCCAATTCAAAAAAAAAAAAAAAAAATAAAAAAAAAAAAAAAAAAAAAAAAAGATCTGGTGAAAACTCCAAATGTGATGTTTGGAGTCCAAAATGAAGCAATAATAAGCTGGGTAGCATTAACACCGACGCAACCACAACAAGTTTTCAACAACAACAGGATACTGACATGTTATAAAATCAACAATATTTCATACTGGAACATGAAAAGGTGGGGATACCAAGTACACCACCAACTTTTAAATTCGTAAACCTAGTTGATCAGATTACTTGAACGATATAAAAAATCAGTATTCAAGTAATAACCGGGCTCTTTGTTCGAAAACTGAACCCTAACAAGAACATGTTATTGTAGATCTTAATAAACATGGATTCACTCAACGGTTGAATCAACAAACTTGCAATACTTCAATTATATAGATAAGAGACAATATAATGCAAAAGGTGAAAGTAATGCAAGACACCAGAAGTTTTGTTAACGAGGAGACACAACCAGCAGAATAACCCCGGTACCTAGTCCAGATTTGAACACATACAATATTAAGTGAATACAGACGCGAGCCTACTATCAGACTTCAGGCTGGAATGTATCGAGACTGAATTAACCCTCCAAGCAACTCAGTTACCGTTATGCTCATACGTCTCTTGCCACCCCCAGAAACCTGCACACTTGATTCCCCTAGCTACATGCCTAGGAGTTGCTCCACTTCCCTTCGTGAAGACTAGCGCTACCCTGCCTTTGACAGAACGTTTGGCTGTACAGGATTTGTCTTTCAACAAAGAATACAATAGGTGATTTCCTTTAGACTTAAAGTCAAGGTTAATGGAAACCGATGTGTTAATTCGGCTTATTGATCTAGCCTAACAAGCTTTACCTCGTAAAGCGTGATGAACTTGATACAAGACCTAATTCGTGAATTACGTTATGGAGCTTCTAGGACTTATAACACCTATTGCAGCCGTATGAA
>JAJJMA010019276.1:5385-17078 GCA_023529015.1 Papaver nudicaule | reverse complement strand
TCGCTCTGCCGACATGAACAGATTTTCTCAAGAACTTGAGCTTGAACGCAAGCGTCGCTCGGAAGAGGTGACGAAGTGCGCTGAGCAACTGTCCGAAGAACGAGAATTTCGTCTTAAATGTCAGGCGAGTGTAAGGAACATGGTGACTGGTTTTGCCCTCCTGCATCATCAGCTAAGACATGGTCGAGCTGTCGAAGAACTTCTTTCTCGATCTGCTCTAACTGCTGCCTTTGCTACTAGTATGGCCTACCGACAGCATGGTCGTTCTCTTTTTAGGACCATTGGCATTGAGCCTCCTATTTATGGCCCTATTGGTGCGCGTGACTCGGATGCCATACTTCCTGGTGATAAGTATTTACTCCCTCAGGAGGTATATGTAGCCTTAGCTAGGGATGAGCTTCGTAGGAGAGGCTTGCTAGAAAAGTTTTTGAATGGTCCTGGTGATGATGACGACGATGATGATGATGATGATGATTCCAAAGGCGGAAATTCAGGGAGTCCTGGCGGTAATGCCGAGGAGGACACCGAGGGTGTCCATGATGGTCCAGGTGGATCCGAGCATGGTCCCGAGGAGGGTCCTAGAGATGGTACTGACGGTTCAAAAAATGATCTTGCGCATGGTGTTGGGGGGAAGACTGTCAGTATGGTGGATAATGTTTCCCGAAGTCATGAGGGTTCCACTAAGGGATGTTGGCCAAGCCCCAGGTACTGTCTTTATAAGGAGAATCATTACTTATTTCAAGAGCCTGCTTTGGAATATAGCGAAGGGGAAAGTGAGGAAGAAATTGAGGAAGAAGTTGATGGGTATACTAGCCGAGCCCCGGGTACTATCTTTGATAAGGAGAGTCACTATCTGTTTCGAGAGTCTGCTCAGGAATACAGCGAAGAGAAAAGTGAGGAGAAAACTGCGACTGCTTTGGAAATTACCCCTTCGAGGTCAGACCACTTTGGATTTCGGACGCACGAAGGTAGTATCCGAGTTGACAAAGATCTTATGGAGGAAATGGAGATTTTTGATGATGCCTCTCTTTGTGCCTAACGAAGGTTTTTCAAATGCTTAGTAGCAATATTGCTCTGCCTCTTTTGGATGTGTTCTTCCGAATCATTTATTTATACACATATTTTTTGTTGTCGCTTTCCTTGTTCTGTACTGATTATATATATAAAGGATTCGTTTGTTTATTTTTCCTTTTATGCCCCTCCTCAAAGCTGTTTTTTATTTGGAGGAGGTCCCTTGGCTGCATAACTCACTTGTCATTTTCCGTAAATGCAAGCTAATTAGCTGCCTTGGGGTTCCATCTTCCTCTATAGGTAGATGTTAATCCCATTTATCGTCCCCTCGACGCCTCATAAAGTGAGGTCCTCGTGGTCATTTGGTAGTGGGCGCGAATGCATCATCAGCTTATATAGCCTTGATTCAAGGCCTCCACCGCTAACGGGGTGTCTTGTGGGTAGAGGACTGTGCCATATAACTCGTAGGGCCCTTACGATTTATATGGTCATCAGCTCTGTGCCTGTTGTTCGAGGTCTTTTTATTTTTTGGCATTTTTTGCCTTGGCGTTACAGCCTTTTTATTTTTGGCGCTTTTTGCCTTGGCGTTAAAGCCTTTTTATTTTTGGCGTTTTTTGCCTTGGCGTTAAAGCCTTTTTATTTTGCGACGAGGCACTAGGGGAGATATGGCGTCATGGCCAGTTTATTCGTGGCGTTAAAGCCTTTGCAATTATGCCTAGCCATGTGGGATTTTCTACTCGCCCTGGCAGGATCTGGAGTTTGATTTCGGAAGAAGTTGCATCAAAGGGTGCAATTTTCATTTATTCAATCTTTCTACGAGTGTTGCTTACATAAAATGTTGCTTTCTAGACGAGGTGTTTCATATGCTTCCCCTCCACTGGGGTTTTTAACTTCTGGCCTTCGAGGTTGATTAAGCTATACGTGTCATTCCCAAGTTGCTTTTCTATGACGAATGGCCCTGCCCAGAAAGGTTCTTGTTGATTATTCCTGCCTTCACTAGGCTCGCTCAATTGTTCATTCGGAATCTGGAGGCAGCCTGCTGCTACGAGGAACTGTTCTCTATTGTCGGGACGTTGGTCCTTTTTGCTGCTGTCTGGCCTGATGCTTGCCATTCCTGCTTCTGTTTCAGCTATGAATTTCTCTATGCTTTCATCTGTGATTCTTGGTTGTTTAGTTTGCCCCGAGCATTCTTTGCTACCTTCTTTGGCATGAATGTCTATTTCATTGCAGGCACGACCTTCGGAGGGGTCGCCTGGTATTTCCGCGATTCCCCTTGAAGTTGGAAACCGGATCTTTTGATGCAAGGTTGAGGCTACTCCCATGATGCCATGCAACCATGGCCTTCCCACGATAGCGTTATAGGGAGAGTCTATGTCAACTACACAAAATAATGTTGGCTGCTTTTGTTTGCCGGCATGAATTGTTAACATTAGCTCCCCCCGAGGTGTCGATGGTTTTCCATTAAATCCGAATATGTTATACGATGAGGGCACCAAAGCAGCTTTCTTTCCCTTCATCTTATCATATGTTTGTCCGAATAGTATATCGACGGAACTCCCGGGGTCCACGAGTATTCTTGGCATCGCTATTTTTCCCATTTGGAGGGTGATGACCAAAGGGTCGTTGCGTGATCTTCCCTCGTTGGGGATGTCTGCTGTAGAAAAGAATACGGGTTGCTTTTGCCATTCTTCTAGATGATTCTTCGTGACTACGCTAAGTATTTCCTTTCCCTCGAAATCCCTCTTATGGATTCGGTCTGTTTGGATCCCCTCGAGGCCTTTTGTGTGGACGATGGAATTACAAAGCGCCGAATCTCGGAATGTCTCTATCGATTGTTATCACATAAGCTTCATGCTTCGGCTCCTCCTTCGGCTGTGGCTGATTTGGAGGGGGATTTGGTAGCTCCAGGAGGTGTTTGAATTGTTCCCTGGCTATGAAGAAATAAATTTGGTCTTGTGCCGTAACGCAATCTTCTGTTGTATGTCCGTAAAATTTGTGGAACTGACAGTAGTCTCTTGAATTCTTTGTGTGCTTTGGTTGATTACCCCTGCTTCTGGGATATCTTATTTCACTGGAAAATTCGAACTGCTCGATAGTCCGAAGAGCATCCTCGATGGGTACGCAAAGCTATGGGAGTTTTCTATCGTGAAAGGCAGGGAATCCTGGCTTAATTAGTTGTCCCAAATTTTATGTTTACTTGTCCTTGCTGGCTGCTGCTTCCTTCGAATTCTCCTCAAGAGATGTTTCCTCTGTTATCATTGTATTTTCTATTGTCGTGGTACTTGTCATCTCCGAATTTGCCTTCGTTTCCATAGCGACCATTGTCCTCTTGTCTTCCTCGCTTCGAAGGATCCCCAGATTGATTATTCATTGTTTGACCTCGTTCTTCGAGTGATAAATTGTTTATTGAGTGGACCTGTTTTAAGATGGTTTTCTTTCCCAGGGTTGCTTGTTCTTTGATCTCTTCCAAGGTAATTCGCTCCTTCTGGTATTTTCGGAGATCTTGTAGCGTCTTCAGGTTCTTGGAGAAGAGCTTATCATATAAAGGATGGTTTTTATCAAGAGCATTGAGGAATGCTCGTACTTTGTCCTTTTCTGTAGCTCCGTTCCCCACCTCTACGCACTGTTCAGTCCATCTGTTTGTCAGACTCTTGGTAGACTCTCTTGGTCGTACCCGAATGCTGAATAATTTTTCCACCCCTGGCTTGGAGGAGTTGTTGTATAGGAAGTGTAGTATAAAGACTTTGGACAGCTCCTCGAAGGACGAGATCGAGCTGGCTGTGAGGTTGTCATACCAAGCAAAGGCTTCTCCTTTCAAGCTAGAGGGGAATTACAGAGCACTTCATCTTTATTAGCGTAAGCCAAAAAGACTCGGAGATACATTTTAATATGCAAGGTCGGGTCTCCCGAGCCATCGAAGATTGATGTGAAGGTGGGCATAGTGCATTTTATAGGAATCGCTTCGAGAGGATTTCTGGGCTTAGGGGTGACCGATTGACATCATTCATTGCTTGCGTGAGTTTAATCCTGTCGCTTGATTGGATCCTATTGTCGAAAAGTTCTGCTCGGAGTGTCTTGATCTGGTCCAACATTACTTGTTGTAGAGTCCTAGCTTCGGCGTCCTTCTTCGTTTGGTTATCTTCGCTGAGTATCTGTATGCTTTCCTTCGGGTATACTCCTGGTTCGGTCCTTTTGCTTGATACTATGATCCCGTGGCCTTTGCTGACGCCCTTGGTCTCGGTGTATGTTTTGGATATAGAGTGTTCCTTCGATTGAGATACATTGTTTGGACGAGAGTGTCCTTCGCTGCATCCTTTGTAGTTGGATGCAGACTTTTCTGCCACCTTTTTATTTGCTTCGGCTAATTGTTTTTTTAGCTTTTTATCTTTCTGTTTTTCAAGATTAACTTTCTGAACTGTGCAGCTCTCGCCGTATTTTCTTCGGTTGGTTGGTGTAAAGGCATGTCGTTGTCAGGGACAGCCACTTCATCTTCATCTTCGTCGTTTTCTTCTTGTACTTGCTGTCGAGGTAGTTCATTAGCCTCTGGGAATCCTTCTCCCTCTGGGCCTAAGTTCTCTATATGCACTTCGTCTTCGTTTACTTGTTCTCTGTGTTGGACTGTGCTTGCCGCCACCTCGGGTGATAGCCTTTTACTCGTTGAGAATCTGGTGTAATGTTGCCTCGAAGAACCGGTCCCTTGCCTCGAAGATCCCACTCGCTGCTTCGGAGCCTGGTCAGATTTCGAAGCCATTCTGGTTGTGACCTGTCAGAAGAGAAAAAACCCGTGAGGTCCAAGGCGGCTACTGCAGTGTATTATGTCTGTCATGTAGGTCTGTACGTTGCAACGGTTTTTATCGTGCGAGTTTTTAGCGCAGGTCGTATTCGTTCCTTTTAGATATATCCCTAACTATTTTTTTTTCTTTTAGCCAAAACCATCTTTCCCAACAATTTCTTCATAAAAGTTTATTTCCAAATGTAGCAGGGACCTTGAAAACCCTAAAAATAGGTCCAAAGTTTTTTTTTTTCATAATCGTTTTCTTATAGTCGATCCTAATTTTAAAGCATATATGATGAAAATCAATTACCCTACTTGAAATGGATTTCATCATGTCAAGGTTTGAAACCCTTAGTCGATGACCTGACCATTTGATGATTTGCTCATAAAACCCTTGAACATGCTAAAGCCTTTAAGGATCTTTAGACGTTTAAGGTATCGGAGCGTTTTTTTTTTTAAGAACAAGCTTTGAAGATCTCTAAAAAAACGAGAAAATCTATGAAAAAATTGAAAACCCGAAAAATCACAGGCAAACCCTAAGTTGTTTTAATCAGTCCCTGTTTCTAGCGCCAAACTGTGTGGGTATAAAATCTGCATAGGTGCATCATGTTTTATAGCCCTCAGATCTCATACTCACACACACAGTAACTTTAAACATGATTCAAGGTACGAAGACCTCAAGAACAATACCGAAGACATGAATAAGATTCATTAATCAAAGAGTAAAGAGTAAAACAGACTATATTTCTGATTATTACTACATGGATATGATCCTAAGGACCTACAGAATATACAGACCTAATTCCTCTCTTGCAACTTAGGTTACACCAAAAATCCAACCCCTACAATGTTTTCCAAGCTCGCCTTATATAGGCCGAGTTTGGGTGGTTTTTACAGCTAATAAGACAAGGGACTCAATCGTGGTGGTGTCAGTCCTTGTCGAGTAAGGCGGTTCCTTCGGCGGTACTCCGAAGATGGCTTGGGGGCTTCGGTCCTTCGAGGCAGGGTCCGAATCCCTTTCTTCTGATTCTTCACTCGGTGTCCTCGGACGTATCTTTATCGGGTGTGATCTTGCTTCTTGGATCCCTGGCACGTGTCCCGAGGGGTTTTACCCTCCACATAGCGTCTCTATATAAATCCATCGTTATCGATGTGATTTCTTCGCCAACACTGCGTATCCCTTCGCTCGCTCGCTAGGTTATTGCTCGGCATTACCAAACGGCTATTTTACCCGTATACATATTGACCCATTCACAACATATATAACACCCAAAATCTCAAATCCATTTTTACACAATTTTTTGTAAAGCTACCTACTTATCCAAAACAATTTTCAAATTTCTATTTACTCGATAGATTTTTCTGATAAAGTCATAAAGAGGTACAAATGCAAATCAAGCGATTTAATGCACACCAACAAAGGTGCATTCAGATGTTGCAACAGTTGCATTGGATGATGAGTCTGATGAAGATAGACAACGGCGAAACAATATGATGCTAGTATAAATGGCAGATACCTAATGCTCCACAGCTTAAAGAAGTGTTCTCAAGAAGATATAATATAGATGCAGGGAATTTTACCACAAAAAGTTGATGAATGATTATTTCCTTTCCAAATTGTGTATATTCTGACAAAAGTTTATATGGTATTCTGCAAGCCCCGACACTTGATGTTAAAGAATATTGAAGAGCTTTGTCAGGCAAAATCTCGATTTAATTATCAGTTTGATACGCTTAATATTAGATGTCATAGCCTGGACAAAACGGCAGCCCTAGAGATTCTAGGTTATGGGTTCTCGTTGGATGCCACCGATAAGTATATTCGTATGGGTAAAGCAACTGCATACAAGTATCTTTTATTATTTTAGGAAGTAATTATCAATCATTTTTTAGGACGTTTTTTACGAAAACCAACTAATGCAAATTTTAGAAAAAAATATTAAAGCAAACGAGCATAGGGGCTTTAAAGGAATACTGCATGCACTGGATTTGGCTAGGATGTCCTACCTTTTGGCCAGGTCAATATAAGGGCCATTGGTCCATTACCCAAAACCAACAGTTATTTTGGAAGCTACTGCTACTTATGATATTGTTGGATATGGCATACTGTTTTTGATCCTCCGGGTTCACAAAATGACATAAATGTTTTTCACAAATCGCTTCTGTTTGAATACCTAAAGCGTGGGCTCTCCCCAAGAGTGAATTTCACAATAAACGGTCATCGTTATACTCACGGGTGTGATCGTGCAGGTGGAATCTATCAAGATGGTCAACCTTGTTTCAAGCATACAGTTGGCCACCCCATGGTGCGGTTGGGCAATGAAGCATTTTAACTGGCAAATGGCTCTGAGGAAGGATGTGGAACGATCTTTGGACTTCTGAAGAAGAATTTTGATATCATTTGTGGGTCTTTTCGTGGTTTAGAGCCTCATGAAATGGATAAGACTATGTTCATGCGCATAACACTGCATAACATGGTAATTGAGGCAGTCCGTCGTGATGATAATTGGACTAGTTATCTGAACGAAGATTTGAGGCCTGAGGTTCAACCACGATTCTCCTTTCCTGCAAGGAACTATGCACACATGACTAAACACGTTCAAGATGCAAAATGTGTATGCGAAGTTAAGAACAATCGGACTGCGAATCTTTGAGCAGAGCGTAGAAGAGTGGGCAGACATTAATTAGCAGCATGATTTGTTATATTTCATTTATAGTTATTATAATCATAATTTCAAGTAATGAATTAATCAATAAAGAATTAAGCAAGTTCAAATTTCAATATTTATATATAATAATTGAAACCAAATACTCAATTCTTATTCATTCTGGCCCCACATTTTAAACTTATAAAGAGATGTGGTGAGAGTAGTGAGAAATAGCGCTCCCTCATTCATTTTGGCCCCACATAAGTAATACTGCTCATTTTTTGTTACATCTCATTTACACCCCTACTAACCCACGATTGACCTTTTAAATGAAACCAACATCACAACTCCATTATCTCCATCAACCGAACCACCCCCACTTCGAGCAAATGTTACTACTCTTCAACCCCATTTCATGAACCTAAATTATCTTCACAATTTTCCTGTCGAGCTTTACCGGATGAAGATTGTTCCTGCCAAAATCATAGGTACCAATTCTCCAATTAATCTCAGACTCTTAAACAAAGATACTTCTTTTACATCTCATGTCGGAGCACAAACTTTCATCTTCGCTGGTATGTTCAGTTTTCTCTCTTGATATTAAGTACAGATATAGAGAATTCAGATTCAATTTGAGCAATTGAATCATTCTCTAATTTTTCTCATTTTATGGTAATGAGCAATTGAACCTTCAAATCCGTGTTAGTAAAGTTTGCAAACTTGGGTTAGTTCATCAATTTGAGGCTAATAGACAATAACTTAGGTTTGTATACGGATCTATAATTTATCAACTCCTTATCTACCTTTCATCTTTGGTTATTTGGTACACATAAACTAATCCCTTTATTATTCCGGTTCTAACTGTATATTGCACATTAACTATTTGTAGAAATGCATAATTCTACTCGAGGTATAAATTGGAATGTTGAGAATACATAATTCTATTCAAGGTATAAATTGAAATGCATATCGGCATAATCATATTCAAGGTCCAAATGTCGGTTATGTTATTTAATGACCGTTGGAGCGGCGCAGCTTGAGAGATTGTTGCAGCAAAGCTTCATATACATGGTGATTAGTTTAGTTTAAAATGCTCTCATGCTGGAGGTGTTCTCATATTGGGCTTAATTCACCATAAGCACACATATACATCAGATTTTCATTGAATATTCAATTCTCTCATTTTCATTGTGGTAAGTATAATTATTTTACTAAATGTGGATATTTAGTTATGTGTATGCTATGTGATAAAGCTAATGTAGTTATAGTCAGATTTTGAAATCTTTGCATTCATTCTTTAGTTTTTATACTTTCACTGATTAGTATAGGTTTCTCACACAGGTTGTTGTTTGTGTTTCTATTTGTGTTATTTGTTTGTCTGTTCGTTTGCTATGAACACTAGCACATGCTTTTCATTTTGAGGGCGCGGCAATTCAGATTTTGGTAGTCAGTGAATGTTTAGGTCCGTAGTTTCTTCTCTTTGTTGCTACAAATCACACAAAACCAAATTTTCTTTATATTTCAGAGTTTTTACCTTCTTTTTTATTCGTCTTTTCCAGTTGATGTGCCGTTCTTTGGTTGTGCGGCTCCCCGTTATTTCTGACAACAATTCATGGTGAAATGTAATAAAATTAATACAGATCTTGAGGTCTAATTGTGCAGATGTGCATCTACATTTTCCCTTCAATGCCTCAATTTGGCAACTTTTTATTGTTCCACAGATTGTACAAGCACACCTCCAGCGAGCTCAAAGGAATGCTACAATTGCATAGCAAAGTCGCGTTGTTCGTGAAAGGAGATTAACATATCACATCATAAGCACTTTCAAGTCATTAAAAAGGCTATATCATTCGTTGGTGAAGTTTATGATTCCAATCAATTTTTTTGCACACACAAATCTGTATGGGACACACATTGTGAATACTTTCACCACATTCGGTAGTAATTTAAGAAGGCTAATACTGTTAACATTCCAGTAATATGCGTCCTCGGCAGGTTGTGCCGGCATCATTTTTTCTTAGGGATCAAATTTGATATGTGTTGATTATGTTCATTGCCTTATTGCAGGTTCTATGCAACATTTAAGTTTTTTCCAAGGCAATGCATCCCCTTCTAACGTATGTTGGGTTGTTATTTATGTCACGCGAATTTCTGTTGAGATGATCGCAAGAAGTTTGAAGTTCGAACTTTTATGAAAGCGAACAAATGGATTTTATCACCACATTATGTCAGCATTCTGAACAGCTAAAAGGAAGAGAACCCAAGTGAGTATTAGATAATTGTTATTAGTCTATTGTAAATATGTTGAATTTTTCTTAGGATTATATACCAAAATTATAAGCATCAACCATACTGTAGTAACAAAGTTGTAACCAAATAATGAGGATATAAACAAAATGTGGAAGATCCCCCTCTAGGGTTGTTTATGGAGGGTTAGGTATAACTGATCCTTTCGAGGTGTATAAATGGCTATTCTTTTCTTCTCCTTCTTCTTTTTTTTTTTTTTTTTTTTTTTTTTAAGGTTCCAACTTTAGGAGGACTATATGAAAGGATAAATATTAGTCCTTCAAAACAAAGGGAAAATTTCATTGAACTGTTATGCAACTTCTGAACATGTAAGAGAAAATCTCATTAGTTTGTTTTCCTTGCATTTAGATGCATAGCTAACACAGATTCTCATCTGTATTAATGTTATTGCATGGCTTGATTTCGCAACATGATCTTGGAAGTAAAATCTCCTTTCATGCTCAAATCAGTGTCTCCATTGAGGCACTTCTTATAGTGTGGCGCAAGGCTATCAACAAAGATGTCAATTACAGTATGACTTCGTGTTTCACTGTGGGACAGTTTGTTTTATTGAGTTTTGTCAAGGTCTTGAAAGTTTTTTGTTCTTCTTTATGGTATCTTTGTATCACCATTTGTATGCCTTTGTGTTAGAGCATTGCTCGGTTGAACCAACTGATATTGCTATCTCAAGTCAGTTGTCAAGTTTATGAGACAAAAACACAATCCTTGATAAGTTTACTCTACAACCTCGGACTAGGATAGTTTAGGTAATCGAGACGAAGACTGATGAAGACGAAGACCGGAGCTTACTACTTGATAAATCATAACGTCCTCGCTAAAGGTTAGAAAGGTTTTTCCTTTCCGTATCGTATTTACCATTTCTATCATACCAATAGTCTATGATGTTGTTTATATGATCCGAAGGTACTCTAGGATTTCCGCCTTTGCATTTGTCACATTTGTGATAATATGTATAGGTAGAGTATGTTGAATAATCTCTTGAAAAAGACCACAACGGTGAACGCGTACATGTGATTGTATGGCATTTCAGAGAACGAGCAAAAGTCTGTATGAACGCGTACATACAAGTTCACGGATTCTCCTGAATTCTCCTGAACTCTATTTGACTGCTCTATGAACGCGTACATATAAGCCATGAGAAAATTTCCAACTTTCATATCATTGAAGTTTTCGATATAGGCATGATTAGTTCTCGGACTCGTCATTACTTGCCATATGGAATTCAACTACTTAATCTAAGCGATGTTCAAACAAGTATTTGGACCAGAAGTCGCAAAGCGATGTCCAAACATATATTGGACCAGAAGTCGCAAACCTTCAAACAAGGTTGAGTCTTCTTTAACTATTGGCCTAGTCCAAGGTTAATAGAAGATTGAGAATGGGTAATCAAGTTATGGACCTTCTTAGTTCCAGAACTTGCTTGAGCCCTACTCAAGGTTGCTTAAACTTTAAGCAAAGCCTCCCTTGGTGATCACTATAAATAGATGACCTTCTGCAAGATACAATCTTAATCCTCTACACATCTGTGTATCCTTGCATAAAGGTTGGTCGTCATCTCGAAGTCCTTTTGGACTACGAATTTGAAAGACTTCACTTGAGGATCGTGAATCACAAGTCGGAAGTAAAATTCCATCTTGTATCTTGGGTCGATTGAATACTTTCAATCTTATCACGATCAAGATTTGATAGAAACTTCGTAAGGTAGATCTTGTATCGTAAAGGTTGGTCGTCATCTCGAAGTCCTTTTGGACTACGAATTTGAAAGACTTCACTTGAGGATCGTGAATCACAAGTCGGAAGTAAAATTCCATCTTGTATCTTGGGTCGATTGAATACTTTCAATCTTATCACGACCAAGATTTGATAGAAACTTCGTAAGGTAGATCTTGTATCGTAAACCCTAGAAGTTCCCAAACGCAAACTCACGAACTAGGTTTCATACTAAGTTCGTC
>JAJJMA010019267.1:0-12149 GCA_023529015.1 Papaver nudicaule | reverse complement strand
TAATTCTTTCATACGTGGACAAAGCTAGAAACCTGGTTCCCATCCCCTTGCTGAAGAAAGCAATGGCTCTCCTTCTCTGCATTAGCACTGCTCCCACTCCACTGTCACATGCATCAGTAGCCAACTCAAAGGGTATGGAAAAATCTGGTAAGATTATCACAGGGGTGGACATCATAGCTCCTTTTAACTGTTCAAAAGCATCTTGTGCTCTGGAATTCCAACTGAACCCATTCTTCTTAAGCAATTCAGTTAATGGTTTACAAATTAACCCATAATTCTTGACAAACTTCCTGTAATAACCAGTGAGGCCAAGGAATCCTCTCAAATCCTTCAAACTGGAGGGTACAGGACAATTCTGCATACACTCCACTTTAGCTGGATCTGCTACCACTCCATCTCCAGAGATGATATGTCCTAAGTACTCAATCTGTGTTTGCCCAAAGGAACATTTGCTGAGCTTGGCAAATAAGGTGTGCTGCTGCAAAAGCTTTAAGGTCATTTCCAGGTGTTGTAGGTGGGTGCTCATGTCAGGGCTATAGATGAGAATGTCATCAAAGAAAACAAGGATAAACTTCCTTAGATAAGGTTTGAAAACATCATTCATCAAGGACTGAAAGCTTGCTGGAGCATTGGTTAATCCAAAGGGCATGACAAGGAATTCATAGTGCCCCTGATGGGTTTTGAAGGCTGTCTTCTCTGTGTCAGCTGGATGCACCCTGATCTGATGATACCCTGCTCTCAAATCTATTTTAGTGAACACCTTAGCTCCATGTAATTCATCTAGGAGTTCATCTATAACAGGAATGAGGTATTTATCCTTGATGGTGAGCTCATTCAATTTTCTGTAATCAACACAAAACCTCCAGCTTCTATCCTTCTTCTTGACTAGTAGGATTGGAGATGAGAAAGGGTCGTGGCTTGGTCTAATGACCCCTGAATTGAGCATCTCCTGAACTAATCTTTCTACTACTTCTTTTTGCACATATGAAATTCTATATGGCCTCTGATTAGGTGGAGTGGATGAGGGTTTTAGGGGTATATGGTGGTCATGAGCTCTGACAGGAGGTAAAGATTTGGGTTCTTGAAAAACATTGTTGAAAGACTTCAGGAGTGGTTGTATCTCTGATGGAATGGCTTCAGCTGTTTCAACAACACTGATAGAAAAAATATGTCCCATGATGCCATGCTTACTCTTCTTGAAATACCTCTGACAAGCACTGCCTGACATCATTGATATGCTAGGCACTCCTGAGATACCCTGCAAGGTAATACTTTTATTCTCCTTCTTAAAGGAAATAGTGAGCTTCTTGAAATCAAACTT
Source organism: Papaver nudicaule (assembly GCA_023529015.1). Classification (NCBI taxonomy): domain Eukaryota; kingdom Viridiplantae; phylum Streptophyta; class Magnoliopsida; order Ranunculales; family Papaveraceae; genus Papaver; species Papaver nudicaule. Next base: position 10,828 of record JAJJMA010019267.1, on the reverse strand, counting down.
GATAGGGCTGATATCCTTCATCCAGTCTACTCCCAATACCATATCACAACCCCCCAAAGCTAGTAGCCTCACATCAAATTGAAATGAGTGACCCTTCATATTCATTGGAACTTTGGGCATTTAGCACTACTGGTGAGCTTATTTCCATCAGCTACTGCCACCAGGAACTTGCTAGTAGGTTCTATGAAACTGCCACTCCAACCAGCCACTTCAGGATCTAAAAAACTATGAGTACTCCCACTGTCAATCAGTATAGTAAGCACCCTTTTATTCTTAGTCCTTTCTTGTATCTTGATGGTATTGTGAGACACATTTCCTGACAGGGCATGTGCTGAAATCTCAACTTCTTCTTCCCCTTCTTGTGTATCATTTGAATGAGTGGGAGATTCTCCATCAGAACTAGGGCCTTCTTCTTCTTCGGCTGCAAGAATGTACAGTTTTTGCTTGACACATTTATGTCCAGCCTTATATACTTCATCACAATTATAACATAACCCCTTCTCTCTCCTGGCTCTCATCTCAGCATATGACAATCTTTTGATGGGTGGAAACTTTGGACTTGTAGCTGCACTCATTCTGGGTGAGGGAGAGTTGGATTTTGGTGGTGTATGTATACTCCTGTTGTTGTTAGGGATGTTGAGTGGTGGAAACCTTGCTGATATTCTGCTCTTCTTAGCTACTTTTTCTGACAGAGCTTCCTGCATCCTTGCTAGGTACATAGCCTTAGCCAGAGTAGTAGGTGCAAACATCTGAACAGCCATCCTTAATTCTTCCTTCAGCCCACTGATGAAGCTAGAAGTAAAATACTCTTCTGTAAGGTGCTTGTTTTTAGCTAACATCGAGGCCTTCAGTTCTTCAAATGCTTCTTGATACTCTAATATTGTTCCCAGCTGAATCAATTTGTTAAACTCACCAACAATGTCATCATGACCCAACTCTTGAAATCTGGCACTTATATCCCTCACAAAATCATCCCACACAATATATGAATTACCCTCTTAGTAATCTTGGTACCAGACATCATCACGTCCATCTAAGTACAGTGAAGCAGTATAAACCATCTTTTCCTCATCCATATCATGAAATTGAAAGTATCGTTTACACTTTCTTATCCAGGACCTAGGATTATTACCATCAAAACGAGGAAATTCAACTTTTGGATTATGGTGTTGAGAGCTATTACCTGACTCACCAGAATCATTATTAGATCCAGATTTCCCATGATTAGAAGTAGACCCCGGTGAAGCAAATATCCCATTATCATTAACATACTTCTTCTGTAGCTCCGTGATAGTTTTCTTTATCTCTTCAGAAATAATCTTCTTAATGGTACCCATATCAGTTGTAGGTGGTGGTTTTGTGGACAGATCTGTTACCTGAGTAGTTAGATCTGCAATCTTCTGAGTTAAGTCGTCTGCCTTATCTCCATTCTTAACAACTTGAGCTACTGTCTTCGTCAAGGTTTCAACAGACTTGGCCAGGCTACTAACCTGAGTTACCAAGGTGTTGAACTCGGCTTGATTCACCATGGTAATGAGATACACTCTGGATCGAGTGCTCTGATACCAATTGTAGTGGTCTACACTACAAATGATCTCAGAAACACAAGGATTCTGCCTAGAGTGAGAGAGATAAGCAGAGGGAGGCTAAGTTTCAGAGAAACAAAGTTGATTTTTGATAAAAGATAAGATGTTGATTACAACAAATGACAGACTAGAAATATAAGAGGAAATAGGCCAGCGTGTGGGAAGCACACTTACAACGGCCAACAACAAATAACGGCAAAACAGAAGCAATAAATACAGACACTAAATAACCAATAGGTGCCCCTTAACAAAATGAGATAGCTAGACTAGAATTCATGACATTGTCATGGCATAACAAGAATTAGTGTATTGAGTAAGGGGGAGAACATATCAAATTGTGTAGTATCTTGAAGCATCGATGCAATATGCTTACCAAGTTTTACATACTACTCAATTGCATAACAAACTCTTGTTGTACTATGTCCTTCTAGAAACCAAGATGTGTGGTGACTTTGAGTTTGTTATCTCTACCTTGAATCTTCGCTTGCAGGAACACTCTTATCTGAAGACGCTGAAGATTACAAGAAGATCAAGTACATTATGGTTAGGGCTAAAAGATTTTACTTTTTGAATCCATATGTAAGATTGGTTTTTGTCACTAAAATTGACAAAGGGGGAGATTGTTAGAGCATTGCACGGTTGAACCCACTGATGTTGCTATCTCAAGTCAGCTGTCAAGTTTATGAGACAAAAAACAATCCTTGATAAGTCTACTCTACAACTCGGACTAGGATAGTTCTAGGTAATCGAGACGAAGACTGATGAAGACGAAGACCGAAGCTTACTACTTGATAAATCATAACGTCCTCGCTGAAGGTTAGAAAGGTATTCCCTTTCCGTATCGTTTTTACCATTTCTATCATACCAATAGTCTATGATGTTGTTTATATGATCCGAAGGTATTCTAGGATTTTCGTCTTTGCATTTGTCACTCTTGTGATAATTTGTATAGGTAGAGTATGTTGAGTTGTCTCTTGAAAAAACAACCCCAACGGTGAACGCGTACATGAAACATATACCACCTTTGGGATTTCAGAGAACGAGCTAAGTCTGTATGAACGCGTACATACAAGTTCAAGAATTCTCCTGGATTCTCCTGAACTCCAAGGACTGCTCTGTGTACGCGTTCATGAACGCGTTCACATAAGCCATGCGAAAACTTCCAACTTCCATATCTTGAAGTTTTCGGTCTAGACATAATTAGTTCTCGGACTTGTCGTTTCTTGGCCCATGGAATTCAACAACTTAATCCAAGCGATGTTCAAACTAAGTATTTGGACCAGAAGTCGCAAAGCGATGTCCAAACAAGCATTGGACCAGAAGTCGCGAACCTTCGAACAAGGTTGAGTCTTCTTTAACTTTTGGCTTAGTCCAAAGTTCTTAGAAGATTGAGAATGGGTATTCAAGCTATGGACTTTCCTAGTTCCGGAACTTGCTTGAGCCCTACTCAAGGTTGCTTAAACTTTAAGCAAAGCCTCCCTTGGTGATCACTATAAATAGACGACCTTCTGCAAGATACAATCTCAATCCTCTACACATCTGTGTATCCTTGCATAAAGGTTGGTCGTCATCTCGAAGTCCTTTTAGGACTACGACTATTGAAAAGACTTCACTTGAGGATCGTGAAGCACAGGTCGGAAGTAAAATTTCATCCCGTATCTTGGGTCGATTGAATTCTTTCAATCTTATCACGACCAAGATTTGATAGAAACTTCGTAAGGTAGATCGTGTATCATAAACCCTTAGAAGTTGCCAAACGCAATTCACGAACTAGGTTTAATACTAAGTTTGTCACGTGTTCGGAGGTAAAGTTGTTTAGGCTAGATCAATAGATCCTATTCAACATATCGATTTCCATTAACCTTGACTTTAAGTCTAAAGGAAATCACAATTCGTATTCTCGTTTAATCACTTGGATACTTTTAGGCGTCCTATTAGAGGCAGGGTAGCGCTAGTCTTCACGAAGGGAAGTGGAGCAACTCCTAGGCCTGTAAAGGACGTCAGCTAGGGGAATCAAGTACTAGGCTACTGCGGGAGCCAAGAGACGTAGGAGAACGTTGGTAGCTGAATTGCTTGTAGGGTGAATTCAGTCTCGATACAGTCCACTCCGAAGTCTGAGAGCAGGCTAGCGTCTGTATACCGTTCATACTAAGGGTGTTCACATCTGGATGAGGTTCCGGGGTTTTTCTGCTAGGTTTGCAGTTTCCTCGTTAACAAAATTCTGGTGTCTTGCATTACTTTTCCCTTCCGCATTATATTGTCTCTGATTTATATAATAGAAGTAATTTCAAGTTTGTTGATTCATAACCTTTGAGTGAATCCGTCTCTATTGAGATCTACGAGAACTACGTTCTTATTTGGGTTCGGTTCTCTGAACTATACTCAGGTTGTTGTTTGAATATTGATTTGTGAGATCGTTCAAACAACCATAATCAACTAGGTTCACGAAAACTAAAAGTTGGTGGTGTATCTCGGTATCCCCGCTTTTTCAGGTTTCGTGCAACAATCCCCAAAGATACCAAGGAGCCGAGGATGGTCTGTTACGAAGGATGAACAAGAGAGCCAAAGAGTCCATCTCAATCCAAATGTACTGCCAATTGTGACGTAATGCCATTCAAGCCGCAAGAAGTAATCCCCAAGCTTCAGCAACCAGAGAAGTGGTACACCCCAACGAAGAAGCCATCGCCTGTATTAAGTACCACGAAAATCCCTTGCAATGATTCCTGCTCCGGCATTACCCGGATTCCCTTTCGAAGCACCATCTGTGTTGAGTTTGATATAAGGATGTGTAGGAGAAGTCCAGTGTACCCAAATATCTTTTACCTTTTTAGCAGTAGTGGAAAAGCTAGCTTGTGGAGGAGAATCAGGCAGGTATGGAGCAATGTGAGTAATAGCCCACTGAAACTCCTTCCACATGACTATAATCAGTTGGTATAGCTGAGAAGGCATCATAGATTGCCTGTTGTAGATTGATGCATTGCGAGAAAGCCATATGTGCCAACATGTGTAGAGCAGAAGACTAAGAAGATGATCTGGGAGATGTAGTTTAAGTAGTCCCAGCACTGTTGTCGGTCTTGTGATGGTAGAAGTAGCTGGAGGTCTATAGATGGACATAAGATGTGTCCATATGAGCAACCAAACCTGAGAAGCAAAATCACAAAGGAACAACAAGTGATTAGTGGTTTCATGAAAAAACCCACAATGGTAACAAAGACCATTAGGAGTGATGTTTCGTGAGTGAAGGAGGTCAAAGGTTGGTAATCCCTCCTTCATAGCTTTCCAGAGGAAAAGCCTGATCTTTTGTGAGCATTGGAGTTTCCAAATACGTCTTATACTCGATTGGTGTTGAGTTGTGTCCGAAAGCCTCAACTGAATGAGTTTTTTATACCCAGATTTAACCGAGTATTCACCAAAACCTGTGAGAGGCCAAATAACCGTATCCGATCTTGGCTGTTGAGGCAGATGAAGCCCAAGTATCTGAGCTGCCTGATGGATATCTCTGATCTGCCCGATGGATATATAGGTGGATATATATGATTTGATGGTGAAGGAAAGGCACATATGATAGCAGTTTTTTCGGTAGAAAAACTAAAATTCATGTTCAGATTTAGTCAAAGGGACTAAATCTGACCAACAAGGTTATAGAGGCTTGAGTTTATTTTCTCTCTCTTTTAGAGAGAATGAGGGAGAAAATAGTTCACAACTTTCTATTTCTATTAGCCAAAATTTCAAATGTATCTTTTTTCTCAAATAAAATTAGATTTCATAATATTTCTACGATACTTTTTAAAAGGGTCTTTTTCTACGATACATTTTTGTTTTGTTTTGTTTTGTTTTGAAAGGGGGGGTTTCTATTTAGAAAGGGCAGGGACTAAATACAACCTACAATTTGAATAAATACAACCCAAAGTTAAAATATAGATTTTTGTGGATCTAAATTAGGTGGGTAACCAAAACACACAACCGTATGTTATTCTCCGTTTTCTCTCATATATTTCGTAAACCTGATTATATCAACCGTAAGCTCGAGTGGTTTTGATTCATACAGATCTGCAATATCCAAAACATCTTTTTTTTAAGGTTATATCTAAACCATATTAGCACAACAATATTAATTTCCAATTCAATTATATCAGAATTTATCAAAAAATAATTCAGAAAACTCGATCAAAATAGAAATAAAATTAGGGTTTACATAAAGCATGTAAAAGAAGGATCAAAACCTGGAAATTTCATGTGGTAATCGCCCACTAAACATGATTATAAAATCATCTGATTGCTTAACTAACATGAATCTTTTCCAAATCTTTCTTGGGTTGATTGAACTTGCTTGTTTTAATTAGTACTGGAAATCAAAATAATCTTGTCCTCACCTTAATCAATCAGTTTCTTTGGGATGGAAAGGGTGGTGTTAATGATCAAAGCAGTGGTGATTTTAATAGTGTGGGTAACAGTGTAAATGATGGTTAATTTAATGGTACTGATGGTGTTTCAATTAGTCGTGATGGTAATACAAAAGCTCTTGTTATCACGATTAATGTTCTTGGATCAGTTTTTTGAACACGAAAGAAGAACAAATGATAATTGATAAGGGTGGGTTTTAGTTACTCACATTACTTAGGTTATAAATTTCTAGAATTTTAACTTTGGGTTGTATTTATTCAAATTGTAGGTTGTATTTAGTCACCGCCTTAGAAAGATTGTTATAGTTTTAGAGGCCCAATCACCACTTAACTTTCGTTGGGTTGTAGCTCAAGAGACAGTAGTAGTAACTAGTAAACATTTGACTCTTAACTCTAAGTTGATCTTCCACCCTGGGCCTTCTCTTTGTCTTAACAACATTTTTAAACCTATTTCTTCGTTTTCTTCTTGTTGCTGTAAAATCCTTCATCCCCCAAGTAAGAATAGAGTGATGGTGGAAGATGGTGTTGATGAAGTTGACAAAGGTATTAATCCTTCATACAAAACCGTGACCCATGTCACCTCTAATGTTGTATCCCCTCTGGTGGGACCCAATTCATCTCCTTCTTTCGCTATTATGGTCACCCAACCTCATGGCATGGGGTCCATTTCACCTCTATCACCTGCTATCACGCTTACCATGCCTCATGTAGGAGGGGCCACCATCATTACCACCTCTACAACCACAATTAATGCTCATGTTCCTAAACAAGTTACTATTTCAGATCTGGCAAAGACTTGTCAAGGAAAAAAGGAGAATCCAGAAGATTTCATTCAAAGATTCAGAGCCAAAGCTTTGGATTATCATAGCAGGGAGATGAACGAGTCACAATTGGTGGAGATTTGCATAGGAGGGATGGAACCACGTCATCAAGAATTAATGGGGAAATTCCGACCCTGCACTTTCCCGCAACTCTATACAATAGCTGAGCAACACGCTAATGCTGGAGATAACTCTGTCAACAGGGGACTGAGGATTGAAGGCCCGCACAATAAGTCTTCCAACCCACCTCAACACATCCAGAGTTTCACCACCTACGAAAAACCTGTGAGTCAGGAAGCTAGCTTCTTAATAGAGAATTTGTGTGAATTATTACACTTCTCAAGAGGGCAGAGGGTAGACACGTTTGCTGCTCTCAACCGCATTGCCTTCAACGCGGATTTAACTCCGCCCTCACTGGAAGTTTCAGAGATGTCTCTCGCATCTGATCCCATGGTGAAAGATATTACCTTTACTGAGGAAGACATGATGGACGAAGAGGGACATAATCGAGCTTTGTACGTTACAGCACATGTCAAAAACGTGGAGTTCAAGAGAGCCTTGATTGATATTGGAGCTGCTGCCAACATCATAACTCTGAAGACTCTTCGCACTGCTAGAGTTCCTAAAAATCAAATCGTAAATCATCCTGTTGTAATGAAAGATTTTGAAGGAAACAAGACTAATATCTACGGGTATGTCAATCTAGATCTCAAGGTGGGACCCCTTCAATCAAGGGTAAAGTTTCATGTCATCGAGAAAGAGCCTGGTTACCACATGATTTTGGGACGTCCCTGGATCCACGACAACAAAGTCGTCCCCTCTACCTATCACCAATGTATGAAGGCGGTGCTCGATAAAGAAATTATTCGTGTCACGGCATCGGCGTCTCCATATTCACCAATATACGAAGCAGAATTCTTCGAGCCAAAGGAGACTACACCAGAGCCACCTAACAAAGTCTATAGTATCCATCTACCTGCGTGGGCCTCCATCAAAGACGAGAAGCCACCGTCACCCACGTCAATTGAGGAAAACATGGAAGGCGTACCTGCTTCATCAGGACTTCTTAGGTATGGTTCGATTATATCTCATGAATCACCTTATTCCAAAAGAAGTTACAATTTCACTACTCAATATGATGCTGAGGGTAGAACCATCTACTCACGACGGAAATGTTAGCAATTAACAGGGGAGGGTGGCAGAAAACCTCCCCGCATTGAGGAATGTTATCAGAATGAAGGATCCTCAGAAGAAGAAATTCAGGAAGCTCCGCCACAACTACAAGATGGATCCAACTCCACCACTGTTGCCCTTGAAACCGTTAACATAAGGACGGATGAGGTTCCTAGACCTATCTCTGTCAGCTCATCCTTATCAGCAGAGGAGCGTGAAGCCTTGGTTAATCTTCTCAAAGAGTACCAAGATGTTTTCGCTTGGACCTACGAAGAAATGCCCGGGCTAGACGACAAATTGGTGACACATCATCTTCACATTTTACCCGGCTCTAAGACGGTGAAGCAACAACCACGTCATATTCGACATGAGATAGAAGAACAAATCAAGGTCGAGATTCAAAAGCTACTCTCTAAAGGGTTCATCAAACCCATTCATCATCCTAATTGGCTAGCCAACGTGGTACCAGTCAAGAAGAAAAATGGTCAAATCAGATGTTGTGTAGACTTCAGAGATTTGAACAAATGCTGTCCCAAGGACGATTTCCCGTTGCCCAACATCGACATGTTGGTGGATGCTACATGCGGTCATGTTATGTTCTCGTTCATGGATGGTTACATTAGTTACAATCAAATCAAGATGTACGATTCAGATGCAAGTAAGACTGCCTTCCGAACTCCAATTGGGAATTTTCATTATACTGTAATGTTCTTTGGGCTCAAGAATGCAGGTGCTACTTATCAACGGGCCATGACAGCAATATTCCATGATATGATGCATAAACAAATTGAAGATTACGTGGACGATGTTGTGGTCAAGTCTAAGACACGAGCATCTCACTTAGATGTGCTGAGACAGGTGTTTGACAGATGCAAAGAATACAAGTTGAGGATGAACCCTCTAAAATGCGCGTTTGGAGTTTCTTCAGGCAAATTCTTAGGCTTTCAAGTGACTGAGGAGGGAATCAAGGTGGACCCTACCAAAACGCAAGCAATTACCACCATGCCGCCACCAAAGACGGTAAAACAACTCAAAAGCTTCATGGGGAAGGTCTCTTACATACGGAGGTTTATTCCCGGCTTAGCCCAATTCGTGGTCTCGTTCATCCCTTTACTAAAGAAGGGAGCGGATTTCATATGGTCTCCCATCCAAGAAGAGGCATTTAGGAAGATCCAACAATTACTACTATCACCAGCACCGATGAAAGCACCAGTACAGGGGCGTCCTCTACTTCTTTTTACAGCATCAAGCGACACCGCTATTGGAGCACTCTCGCACAAGAAGGTGACGATAATGTTGAATATCCAGTATATTACATTAGTCGTACTCTGAAGAATGCTGAACTCCGCTACCCGAAGGTAGAGAAGGCATGTCTATCCTTAGTCTTCGCTATCCAGAAGTTCAGGCATTATCTTTTATCAAACAGGGTTGTGCTAATCACGAAAGCAGACCCCATAAGATTCATGTTGTCCAAACCGGCCCTGCTAGGAAGGCCAGCCCGTTGGCTACTACAGATGTCAGAGTTTGACATTGCTTGTGTGGCCCCAAAGGCAATCAAAGGCCAAGCTGTTGCAGATCTTCTTGCGGCCTTCCCAGGAGAAGATACTACTGCCTTACATGAGGATGTACCGGGGGAATTCCCAGAAAAATCCTTGGTCAAGGAGGATACTTGGATATTATACTTCAATGGCTCAGCTACACCAAGTAACAATACCGGAGGAGCTGGAATAGTATTGGTTTCCCCTGCCGGCGAAGTATTCTCACATTCGTTCAAATTAGACTTCCGGTGTACCAACAATTCGGCAGAATACGAAGCCTTTCTGATAGGACTATCCTTGGCCAAACAAGCAGGAGCTACCAATCTGGAAGTTAGGGGCGACTCCAAATTACTGGTGAATCAAATGAATGGTGTTTACTCGTTGAAGGAGGTCACTCTAGCTCCTTTTCGCGCTGAAGCACAGAGACTACAAACTCGTTTCTCTGAAGCCATCATCATTCATACCGGTCGAACTAATAACAAGCATGCTGATTGTCTAGCGACATTGGCTTCGAAGTTACAATTTGTAGGTAGGGAAACGACTCTCACCGCGCAAAAGCGTACACTTTCATCGACCTGGTTGGCGCAAACTAGCGAGCCAGAGATACATGACTGGTGGACACCTATCATTGATAAACTCACTCGATCATCATCTGAAAGGAAGGTTAGTCTTAAATATTTGAAGAACTTCTTCTTATTGCACGGGATACTTTACCTCAGGAACTCGGATGGATCTTTGTCTAGATGTCTTGGAGACGTTGAGGCCCAACAACGACTTCATCACGTCCATAAGGAAATATGTGGACAAAGTCTAGTAGTTACTCTCTACAGGCGGCTCCAGCGGTTGGGATATTACTGGCCCGCCATGGAAACTCAATCGAGAAAAATACAAGGATCCTGCAGTACGTGTCAATCTGATGTGCATCATTCTGAGGCCTTGATGATACATCCTGTCGAGGATTGGCGTGAACCTTACATCCAATATCTCCGGGATCATATCTTACCCACCGGGAAGAAAGATGCAGAAAGGCTGAAAAGACGGGCAGTAAGGTTCGTCTTTCACGAAGGAATTCTGTACCGCAAAAGCTTCGGTGGGGATTTGTTACGCTGTTTGGCAGAACCAGAAACGAGTACTATACTCAAGGAGATGCACGAAGGCGAACACCAAGGTAAGAAGAAATTATTTTTAGAAGTTCATGAAAAATACTATTGGCCAACTATGGAAGACGACGCTGCTATTTTTGTTCGAAGATGCCATCAGTGAGGGGTAAAGTGTGAAGTGTAATGATGTAATAAAAGATTGTAATG
>JAJJMA010019254.1:2520-19431 GCA_023529015.1 Papaver nudicaule | reverse complement strand
CGGGTTGTATTATTGATGGAATCGGTAACGAAGATGATTTTCCAACATTCTGTAATTGAAGTTAACAATGGACACGTTCACAGTCATATATGCTCCTTTATCTTTTGGCTGCAGCATCTGCAAATTGATGTTTACAGGGCACATATGATCAGTGCACTTCATCAGCGGCGGCACAATCCCTGGGTTCCCCTGTCTCCTTCTGGAAAAATTCAACCAAACCGTATGTTAAACAATTTATCATCAAAATCTACAAATGAGGATAATGCAAGTAATTAGGCGATTCCAAATAGTGATCAAGTAATATATTTCAAACAACTCACGTATTGCAGGTTTCTATTCGACGACCACATGAATTTGTAGGACAATTAGCCGTCTTTCCTTGGTCGAACGATGACAATGACACACAGCAAGTTGGTAACTTGTTTGCTACATTCGCACGCTTATACGTACAGACCACTTTCCAAGTCACTGCAGATGATACATACAAGTATGCAACTACTATAAGTTAATTTGCACTAAACCATACCAAAGTCCCAGAAAAATTGCTCTCTGAGTACTGAAATTTGAATAATGAAAACAGAAGATATATAGATCATGTTGGTGCACTTACTGAAGGCTTGGATCGTCCTCCTTCCATCCGGGGTGGTAAATCTTGACAAACGCGCCATCTTGGCAGGTCCACAGATGTATTCCGCACGGCCTCCAATGAAGGTAAAATTCTTAGGCATACGCACCGTTCTGTTGGCAGTCCCTGCATTCCCAACAGAGATCTGAAAGCTAGCAGTTGACTTGTTGATGGCTTGATATCTTGAGCTTAGGCGCCCTCCTCTGCAACAATTAGTGATCCTTTGATTAAGCGGGGTGTCAGTTGGCAGATCTACGATGACAGGCCTCTTTGAGCAGGAATGTGGGATGTTGCTTATGAACCTAGAACAACCTCCTTGGTCAATGGCCTGACCACCGAAGACACTCCAAAGGATTTCGTCATGTCTAGCCCAGGTCCATCCAAGCTTCCAACCAGGCGGCTGAACTGTTCGATACAACTGACTGTTAACGATATCAACATCTGCTACATATCCATCTGGTGTCCAGGACATGACATCCCATTTGATGGTAATGTTGCCTGTTGGGTCGTATGGGTCATGAACAGAGACCAGCACGGAGGAATCCAAAATGGATGTATTACACAGAGAGGAAAACAAGAAGAAAAATGAAATGGTGTAGGAGACTCTGTATAAGCTTTTCATTGTAAAAGAAATGCTCAGACTCTTCTTCTTCTTCTTCTTCTTAAACTTCTACAAGTTCTTAATAAGAGTATTGTGTTATTATAACGTTGTAGTAACATGGGTTGTGTTGACTTTGATGAATTCAAGATTTATCTCCAAATGGGAATCAATCTGAAGCTGGGGGAGATTTGTATTTATTATGGTTTCCTGGCTTTTGACTTTGAATTTGGCCAGCATTGATGAGGCAAGTCCATGTAACTGGTTCTTGTAGGGCATATTCTTGCCATCTCATATTCATTTGCTATCAATCACACTATTTCACAATTTGATAGGATACCGAAAGAACCAAGGCTATGTAGCAGATGACTGCTAGATGGTTGTGTAGCAGTTGGCCGCCTGACATCTAAGGCTTGACATTCAATCACCCTATTTCATAATTTCGCCGCCATTTTTTTATTAAAACGTAAGCGACTTCAGATTTGGAACTAATATTTTAAGATCTACTTTCCCATAAAAATGAGCTTATTTTCGATTGGTATAACACCATTATTTATTACTTTGAAAATCAGCCATTGAAAATTAAATAAATTTTTAACGGTTGAAATCGTAAGCGGTAGATAGTGAGTTTAGTATTTCGAACTATGCGCATTTTTAGTTGGAATGTAGATTAGATTTTTATAAGAAAACATATTGGCTTCAAATTCGAAGCCGTTTGGATTTTTATGAGAAAAATGACGTGAAATAGTGAGATAGTGCGATATTAAAGATTGTGAGTAGATCCTCCCTTCCCTAGTTAGCAATTCGGAGAATAGATTCTCCCTTGCTGGTTGCACGGACATGCCTAATTTAGTGTTGTGTCCGTGTCAGATTTGCGTCCGACTGTTGGACGCGCGAGTCTCCGTGCAGACACATCAGTGACAGTAACATCGCATGTATATGTCATACATGATTTAATATGAATGTGTGTTAATAATACTAGAATTTTCAATACAAAAGTTATTATACCCATATGTATGCTAATCCATTTATTGTATTTAGATTTATGAACAACTTAGTAGTGTTATTGAGACGTTAAATTTATAATATCTATATTTTAATATGAAATATCATTGATTTCATAACGTGTCCGCGTCCTACTGATTTTGAAAACTTGTCGCAACCCAGCTCCCTTGCCATAATAACCTGGCTAATTTGGGGGCGAGCTCTTTTTTAATAGGGGCGAAGGCTAATCCAAAATAGGGTTACAATGAAGTAAAAAGGTCATCCCATATGAAATATACTTTTTTAAATACAAAACAACCCTTGATTAGTAGAGATTAATGATATGATTAGATGTTAACTAAATTTGATTAGCAAAAATTATTAGTGTGAAGGGTTATATTATGGTTATAAAAAAAAATGAAATTAGAATTTTTTGTTTGGAGAGAGAAGAAGGAGAGGGTTTAGGGGGGAAAAACTTGGGTTTACCCAAAATGAGTGATTCAAGTCCTAAAAACGATCGTGAGTTTCTCTTAAATCGTGTTGATCAATCATGTTTCAATAATATAGAAGATGAAGCCGCTATGGATATGTTGCACGATCAAACTCGATTGTACAATGAAGAACAAGACTCTCTTGGGTATGAAGATCCTCTTGATGCAAACGAGTCTCAAAAACACTCAAATGAACAACCCAATGGTGAATACAACGAGGTATGCATCCTAAAATGTCGCGATTGTATGTAAAAATCCTTAAATCTTCAAAATCGTGCTTGTTTTTAAACCAGAGTTGTCATACTCTGTGTCGAAAGCTCGACGATTTTGCCAAATCGTCGAGGAATTTTTGATCATCATGATCTGTATTTGAAACACACTCAGAGATGAACAATCGTCACTGTTTTTGTCCAAACCATGGCGATTTAATGGCATGCAAATTTACGTGGGGCCATTAAATGCGGCTCGTCATGGTTGTGTTTATAACTGTGACGATTTTGGGGTCTCAAAAATATCCTCTCTGTCCCAAAAACCAAATTAATCGTCATAATATTTTTGAAAACCATGACGATTTCCTTTTTGAAATACTTAAGTCGGCATACAACTTGAAACTACCTTGACGACTCTTGTGGCATTTCTGATGACCTCTTTCTATGTAGTTACCTTTCTATGGAGGGTTATGCTATCCTCAATAAGGGCAGAATATTCGTGGCGGGATCCGACAAATATGGATATAATTGGAGTTCCTCTTCCAAATGATCCTGCACACCGTTCCAGAGTGATAACTGCACATTGGGTTACATGTCTTGCCCACTCCCACCTCCACCAGGATATGAAGATCGAGTCTAAAAAAGGATGATAAAATCAGGTAAACCTAAGCTAAGGCAAACAAACACCTGTGAGTCTATGACCCTTTATTGTTAAGAATGTGGTGTGTTTCATATTTTAAATCTTCTATTATCGGTATGTAATTCATTTAAAGACTACTCTTAAGGTTTGATTGTAGGTATAAATGTTTTATAAATTTCATTTGGAACTGGAAAGGAACGAAATCGTTAAGGTTTGACAATATATGTCACCACATATTGTTCATATCAGTAAATCGTCAGGCTAATAGGATATAACAAAACAACACAACTTTAAACCACAGTAAATCGTCATACTATAGCTGTAAACTATGACGATTTCGTATGAAACTCATACAGAGTAGGCTCAAACTGCAACATAAATCGTCAAGTTTTATAAACCCAACGTGACGATTTAAGATTTTTCGTCACGGTTGTTTTTGATTCTTTGACGATTTTTGTGCAGAGTTTGAGTCTTTATAATTTAATGGTTACCAAGAGTTTATGAAAACCTCAAACGTCTGCAAATGAATGTATAATATAACTTAAGCATACCAGATTAACTTAATAAAAAAGTTTAACTAATTCAACAAACAAAATAACCCAATTCAACAACTAAAGCTAATACAAAATACGTAGGGAAAGGTTGCCATAAGTTCATTCGTAAGGATTAAAGATGCGTCGTCCCTTCGTATCCACCATCTTTTGGCCGCGAATCATGTTGATGCGTACAACCCTATCACATTCAATACAACAACAACTATAGTGGGGCTTTTCCTGACGTAGTGTATACAGATGATGTTGATGAATCACACGTGGATCATCCTCACGAATCGGTGGTGGGTTTTGATGATAAAGCTCAGAAGCAAATGGAATTACTGGATAGTGACGACGACTGGGGCCAGGCAGATATTCAGGAACATAATCCCCCCGCAATCGTGGTGGGGGAGGTCGATCAATGAGATCATTCATTTGACGTCGTGTCTGAATCCCAAGTGGATGATCAAGGTGCATTGGTAGTGGGGGTTCAGGATCAACCTCTGAACCAAATGGATACCGAGGAGGGCTGAGCTCTTCGAGGCTAGACAAAATAACAAACTCCATGTAAACTATATTGTCAAGGTTGTGGTTAATATTATGACGATTTGGTGAAAGGTACGACAAAATAACAAAATCATCACTCACATGATAATAAGTAGAATGTACGAGAGCACAAAAACCAACTACATAGAATTTAGGGAACAAAAGTTTAACTAACAATTTAGTAATTCAACAACTAAAGAAATTGAAAACACTTTAAGAAAAGATTGTTCTAAGTTCACTCATTAGGATTGATAACACGCCCAGATCTGGTTACATCCCCAGATCTCTCAATCATGTTGTTGTGGCGTATCACCCTTAGACAGGTTGAACAAAAACAATGAAGCAACGGTTCCATATCACCAACTCTTTTTCGTCGAAAATTGACTACATTATGTGTTGAAAACAATGGTATGAAAACAAAGTTATGTTCAACAACGTTATCCTCGGTTAGTAGTGGGAGTGGTAATGGAACTAGCTCACTCTGTGGAGCACTTGTCTCTCCAAGGTTGTATAGCATAACAAAGACCATGCATCAATATCGTCACGCTAAGGATGAACAACTTGACGACTCACTACCTAACAAACACATCGTCATGCTTTCGTATACAAATGTGACGACTAATGAAAGTAAAGTTTAACCAATTTTCCTTTTTCTAACTGTAAAATCGTCACATACCTAGCTTAAACCTTTACGACCAGATAAATCAAAACAAATACGGCAGGAAATACTGGAACAAAATCGTCAGGATAAGTTATCTGATTATGACGATTTGAAAATTTGCGTACCAGAATATAAACAATCGTCACAGACCTATATATAACCTCTACGAGTTTTTCCAAGTCGTCATGATATGTCTATCGAGCATGACGAATTCTACAAATGTTTTACCCAGAACATGAACAATCGGCATGGATTTGAGATTTACCTCGACGATTTTTCTTCTGTAACTACAAAAAAATTTACTATTATCATGCGAATCATAGTGTTTGTAGTAAACTAACCTCCTAATTGGAGACTCATCCATGAATGGCTGCTGGGGTTGTTGTTCTTGTAGTTCTTCATGCTCGGGTTGTTCCACAACACTTGATCTTGATGAAACTCTTCCTCTTCTCACATAAACCAATAAACCATTATTCGATTGTGTTTGACCAACCATATTTGTTTGCAACGTAAGTTAATCAACAATGTAAGTTAATCAACAAACCAAGCTTCTTCAAAATCCGAATTTTGAATGTGTTAATTTTTTTTGCAAATGGATTTTAGAGAGTAAGAAATGTAGTAGAGAGAAGAAGAGTGTTTGTTGATAAGGATATATAGAAGAGGGTATTTGTTTGGGTGTTTTTTGATTAGTTATGTAGTTAAATTAGTAGTAAGATTAGTGTAAGGACTTTTTAGTATTTGCACAAAGTTTTAGCACCCCTTATAAACTGGGGTGGGATATTTGAAGAAGTGCTCGCCCCTATTAAAAAAGGGCTCGCCCCCAGATTCGCCGGGCATAATAATCGCTTCTTTTGGACATTCACAAATTACGGTGTCCCTTATCTCTTGAACATGTCTGGCCAAATCCCCAAGCACACTCCCCTTAATTCTTCTGAAATCCCTAGATACAGAAAATGAAAACCTGATTCCACACAGAAATGGGAACCCTTTGCCTCATCAAGATGTTCCCTTTCCTTTTTCCCCTTTCAAAATTTTCAAGAACCCTTGATTTTCTGAAACTCAAGTCACTGGTTTTTAACACATTAATCCAGATCCTATTTTTTTTTTTTTTTTTTTTTTTTTTAAATGTTTGATTATGTTTTAAGACCATCTTAATTAACTATGAATAGATAATGGTATATTCTACAAGTTTTCAAAGTGCACTAAATTTGTGTTAGGATTTATCAAAGTGCAAAGCTGATGTTTACGAATTGAAACCTAATATCAGAATCAAAATTTGGAAAAATATTACTATGAAGAAAGGGTGGTTTAAGATTTGTCTAATGTGATCCCTGACTTAAGTTTTAGAAATCAGGTGGCACACGGGGCCAATTCATGGCTCACTATCTAATTATTAGTAATCTTGATTATAATTGCAACTTGAGAAACCTACTCGAGGTAGTATTGGGCCCTATCCAATTCCAACGTATGCAAATAATGTGTTAGAAGGCTTTTCAAAATTTGAAATGATTAATCAGGTACATCCATGGCAGGCTGTTGAAATGATATTTTAGTCAATTAGGTAAAATGGGGTAGGTAGAAACTTTAACTTCTAGCAATATATTCATTCATAGTACAGGTGCTCAGGATACTGTGTATTTTATTCCTGAACCAAGTCTGTGTTTTTATTTAGGAACTTGGAACGACGCAGCAGGAAGCGGAAACGATGGCATCAGACACAATAGCAGAAAGTACAGAACTTCCTGTTTGGCTAAGGAATCTTTCCTCGAGTACTATAAGCTCACAACAGCCATCTCATATTCATTTGCTGGAGAAGTTACGAGATTTAATTGCCGAGTATGATAGTGAAGAAAACTTAATGGAAAAGGAGGTCAAGGACATCACATCCTCCTCCACGTTGTCATCATCATCATCCAGTGGTGAGTTTATAATCTTATTCTCAATTTTAAAGTAGCATATATCAGGAAAGACTTGTTTGTTGTTGTGCTTTTTTGTTTTTAAAACTACCTGCAAAGTCCATGCACAGTAAGTCTGATTATTTCTTGTTGTTGTGTGTGAAGGTTCTCTATGCGAAATTGCTGTAAATTTAAAGAAGAAACAACAGGAAAAGGACCCTAGAGAATACCACCTGCTATATAACGCAGCGATAATAGGTGACTGGAAAAGTGCCACCGATTTGATCAAGGATGATCCCTCTGCCAAGACAGCAATCATCACGGCCGATGAAGAGACAGCATTACATATAGCTGCAGCTGAAGGACACTCAATATTTGTTCATCGTGCTGCTAGTGCCAAAATTGCAGAGTTTTTGGTGAACAAGAACTCGAAGTTGACCCAGATAAGATGTACACTTGATGTATGGGTTTCTCTCATGCACGCTGCAAACTATGCTACATCATCATCTAAAGAGAAAAAGGAAATAGTCAAGTATCTTCTCAATGTGACCACCAATGATTACCCAGAACCTTTTCTGGAGACTCGTCAGTTAATCTATGTTATATAATAAGAGCCGACATTTACGGTAAGTTACAATTATATTGTCGACATTTGTTCACATACATATACTTAACTTAAAAATGATTTCTGCGGTCAATTGCTGTATTAAGAGGAACTGGTTTAATTTTGGCTTGCTACAGGCAAACAAAGTAATCCAATTTAAACTTTCTAGCTAGATTGCATCCTAGGAAAGATTTTCTTTTTACCCTGCACAGTGATATTGCAGTTTTCAACAGCAGGGCAAACACCATTAAAGCTTAAGCTTTATATGTCTTGAAGTTCATGTCAATTTTACTTTCTATGATGATCAACTCATTGTCTCATTTATTCTCCTTTCTCTTTTTTTCTTCTGCAGATATAGCCTTGGCGCTGGTTGAGCGCTATCCCAACTTGGCTTTTGACACTACTGCTAGTGGTGATTCAACATTACTAGCAATTGCTGAAAAGCCAGATGCATTTTTGTGAGTGGAAGTCAGTTTTCATTTTTGTGACAGTTTATTTACTCGTGCTAGTGATCTAACATTATGTTCATTCATTATATCTCTATGAATGCTATTTTGCGAACCTTTTCTTTCCTGTATAACTACGTCCTGTTTTCCTAATAACCCGAATGTCAAGATGTCCTAGAGCAGCCCACTGTTGGAATAGTATGTTGATCCTGTAATTAGCTGCAAAGCATACTTATGATTCACGAACTGGAACCTTCTTCATTTACTGACCAATATATCTATGTGTATGGTGGTGCAGCTATTCCTCTAGACATGGCTGCCTCACATGATCGTGCCAGAGCAGGTGACATGGAAAATCCTCCAGAAAGCTTCAAAAATAGATCTTTCAGGCCCACGAGTAAGTATCACTACATAACACTTCCCTCAAGTTTTTAGTGGAATTTTCTAAGTTACGGTTTAGTTTTAGTTGTTTGCATCATAACTACCAACTTTTAAATTAGTTAATTTTTTAATTCTAATTTTGCGAATTTATCTTGACACAATGTTTTAATGGATGATGAACAACCTACTATCAAAAGGTACGATGAACAAGCAGTGAAGAAATATTTATGTTTCTGGCCACACTAATATTCTCAGCCTGTAATGATTGGCCTTAGATGTAGTAGATTTGATTGGTGATTGAGGAGTTCTTTATGTTGAAAGTTGGCATATATTGTAGAACCAGAGAGAGAGTTGAGTGAAAGGATTAGTTTGCACCCATGGGAGAATTTCCCTTATATACACTTAGGTAAGAACTAGATACATTGAACCCAGATTTAGAGTTAAGTATAAAAATATCTAGAGACACTATTCCTAATACTAACACTAACTGTACAGCTATTCCAACACTCCCCCTCAAGCGGGTGCGTAGATATCTCACATACACAGCTTGTCAAGGAAACAGTTGAATGGTCTACTAGGAATTCCTTTCGTCAGAATATCTGCTATTTGGTTTTCAGTTCTTAGGGCAACTCCTATGGTATGGATGTTTAAAACATCCATATCTTAAGGAGTTTCCATATATTTGTGGACTCTCCAAAATCAAAAGAGTAAAACCCACCGTGGAAATAAGAAAAGGATGATCCATCCGGTCATCTCATGACTGGATGATGAGTGAAAGTTAAAAGATAACTTATTAGGAGAAAAAATAGGATCTTGTGCATTTTCTTTTTTAACTTTAAAAAAAAAAAGATTTATCCTATCCGGTCACTAGACGGCCGGATAGAGAAAACAAATTCGGAAAAAAAAAAATCATCCGGACACTGCAAGACCGGATTGGGTATCCGATCATTGAGTGTCCGGATGAACTAGTCCACATACAACACCTCAAATTTGATGCGTACCCTCTGGACGTCCAAAAGTTGTGCATTAGAACCGGCCCATAGTAGCACTTTTTTTTCCACTTCATTCCATATCTTATGGATTATTATTAAGATGTGGATCCTTTTTTTCTCCCATAGGAGTTGCCCGTACAAAGGGAATAAACTGACTTACTACACTTACAGAGTATGCAATATCAGGGCGAGTGTGAGACAAGTAGATTAGTTTTTCCACTAACCTTTGATACCTGTCCTTGTCAACTGGTATGCGGTTGGTGTCTTCTCCCAACTTCTGATTCGGCTCAACTGGTGTGTCAATAGATCTAAAACCCAACATTCGTGTCTCAGTCAGAAGATCCAACACATATTTATTTTGCAAGATGATTATTCCTTCCTTCGATCTTGCTACTTCAATTCCTAAGAAATAGCAAGTCTCCTAGGTCCTTCATCTCAAATTCCCTGGCTAAGTAAGATTTTAGCTTCCCCATTTCTTCCACATCGTCACCAGGCATCACAATGTCATCTACATAGAATAAGCATGCTGTTTTTTCCATTGCGTGAATGTTTGATAAGCAAGTTCAGTGGCGGAGCCCAAAGGTTTTGGTTGTGGGGGCAACATTTTTGCGGTCGGAGACCGCAAACAAATTTTAGGTGTTTCTTTATAAAAATGATCCACAAACAGTAAACAAAACTAACATTATTAATTAATTAGTGATACTCACAGTATCAATCTTTGCTTCTTCTTCTTTTGTTTATCACAGAGATTATAGGTTTGTCAACTGGTCGGGAAAAGTTTTAACTTAACTTTCCTTTTTGATCCCATCAGAAAAGATAATTTCAATATTACCATTAATGGCCCCACAAGATTTTTTTCATTTCAATATTACTAAGCGTATTTTAGTTAAATATGAGAGTCTTGTGGGTCTAGGGACCGCACAAGTCTCCACTTCCCTCCGCCAAAGCAAGGTATGGTCTGCTTGACTTTGATGATATCCACATCTCACCATACTTTGGGTACACCTACCAAACAGGCTCTTGGAGATTGTGTTGTGTTGTGCATTCTCTGATATATGAATAAAGTGAATTTCTGCTGTCCGTAGATGTAAACAATATACAAACATCGTTGTATATTGAAGAACCACGTTAAATCTGTGTCTCTTATGTGTTTAATGTGTTTAGCATCCGTTGAATGTTTAGTTTTCTGTTTCTGATTCCGAATCGTGGAGTGCCTTGAGGAACAATATGAACCTCTTGGCACAACAAACTGGTGTCAGAGCTTAGGTCTAGATTCTTGAAATCTAGAGGTTGCTCGTTTGAATTGGGTCAGAAACAAAAGTTTGAAGATATTAAAGTCAGTCAGTCGTGACTAACTATGAGTTGTTCTTGGGATTTCTGGGTAGAAGAAGCATTATCCAAACTTGAATCCCTAAAGCTTCTTCGTTCTCTCAGACCCATCATTACCACTCAACAACAACATCATGAACCTGGGATCGATCTTCAGTCGAAATTCAAATTTCAGAACCAACATTTCAGAATTGGGTCCAGAATCTTCCCAATCCAGGCGATGAAATCATACCTATCAGAGATTCAATACTAGAGGGTCAATCTCAATCTCAATCTCAACCTCAGATGTTGAGAAAATTATTGTTGTTCTCTGGAAATGATTACTTGGGTCTGAGTTCTCATCTAACTGTTCGGAAAGCCGCGACAGAGGTATGGAATCATGTTTAATATTTGGTAACACAACGAATATATCTCGTTTAGACAGAAACCGTGGTGAAATAATTGGGACAGTTCTCATAACTGTGGTGGAAGATTCATCACGGTTCGCAGAGTGGTAAAGATTGGTTATTGTTTGAAACTATGATGCAAGGTTGAACAATTTTTGTCTTGGAAACGTGATGTGAAGGAATTAGCAGAGGATTCTCAAAGAAGACATACTTAGAGATTGAAGTAAAATCCTAGAACAAGATGAATTGATAGGCATGTTGCAAAATCAAGTTATGTCGTTTGAAGATCAGTCTTACTTTGGAATTCAGAAAGTCGTTGTACCTCGCATGAAGATTCTTGGAAACAAGGTCGTTTGAATTGCATCAAGCTCAAGAGGTAGAGGTGGATTTTCAGGCTTGAAAAGCAGCGGTTGAAGTATCAATTATTCAAAAACGGATATATTTGAAGTGCCAGACTGCGGAAGAAACAAATTGGTTGTGAACTGTGGAAGAAACACATTGATCGTGATGGTATGTTCCAATTTTGAGGTGAAACCTCGTTTGCATGGAACAAGGTATCGTTTTGGCTGTCCGGTACAATATTACATGTGAAGTATATAGTTAAGCGAAGAAGTCACTATTTTATTTGAAGAACGTGGTGTTTGAATTTGAATGAAATGGCCTTTTATCGTAAGAAAGGGCATTGGAAAAACAAAGAAGAGGATACCAGTTCAGAGGTGAACTATATGTTGAAGTTCTCGAGTGTTGGAGTTTTCTGACACCAGGGAATGATTTTCTGACTTTTAGGAGTTGGTACAACTCGCGAAGTTTGAAGTTGTCCGGTGTATACTGAAGCTTGAAGGAGAATCTGAAATCCTTTGATCCAAGTGACCCTGATGGGTTTAAAGTTTGTTTACAGTGGACTATTGAAGGTGTTTTCCAAGAATTGGAATCTCTATTTCCAACAGGAAATGTGATATTCGAAGAATATAGAAATTAAGGTTTCATATAGTGTACAATCTGATACAAATTTGAAGAAAAACTCATGCGATAAGGCATGCAATTGAAGAAAACGCGGAATCACGTAGTTTGGGATTTTGCAAACATTGTGTGCAGGTAAAGAAAGAATCCAGCTTGAAGTTGAAGTTTATGATTTGAACTGTTGTTGGTACCGTGAATTGCACCACACATAGAATACCAGAATGTGTTCACACAGATGTTTTGGGTTTACAAAGACTCTATGTTTGTGAGGTATGAATTATTGCATCAATTGAAGAAGACTTTGTCTGTATTTGTATGTGATGAAATATTGAACTCCATAGTGGAAGACGAAGTGTTAGAATTTGATGTGATAGGATGGAGGAAGAGCTCAAATTTGACAATAGCGGTGAGTCGAAGTCAAAGTTGTATCCTACAAGTTGAAGGTGCATGGAATTGAATCTTGTAAGTTTGAAGAATATGTGCATGTGAAAATCTATGAAGTTGAAGACGTCATAAATCCATTAATAATAGGAAAGTTGCAAAAGAAATGGTGGAGTTCAAGTAAGGCTTTCTTGAACTTAATCCATGTCTTATGAGTCAGCTACACCTTTCGGGTGTATTAGTGTCTGTAGACACAGTTGCAGCCCAGCTACGGGGTCGAATTTTTGGATCACATATTAAAGCACATAGCAGTCCTAAAAGGGATTGAAACACTATTTGGTGTGTTGATATATCGGATGACCCATTTGAGCCTCAGACAAGGAAGTTAGGAGTTGTACCGGTGGAACATCTTTAAGATGATTGAAGTATTGAAGCCCATTTGAGGGAATGCGGCATCATTGGATGATTGGAGTCTTTAATCATTTCATTGAATGATTAGAGAGTTGAAGCCCTTTGAGGGATTGGAGCATCTTCGGATGATTAGGACCTACGGGTGGCTGAAGGCAGTTAAGAATGAAGGCATGGATGGTGAATGTGAAAATTTCATGTCAAGGTGGAGATTGTTGAAAGTTGACATAGATTTCCTTGCCAGAGTTGTTCTATTCAAAGACAGTTTTCTATATTTAGCTAAAGTTTTTAGGTTTCGTGAATGAAGTAGAACTTAGCTTTCCTAATTAGAGTAAACTTGATTTCCAAGTAATCACCCTATTGTAAGCCTATAAATAAAGGCATAGCCCTCAGGTTACAAGCATCTCATCATAATCCTTAGGTTATATGAGTATCGCGTCGATTAGAATAGCATTTCCTCACAAGTGAAAGATGTAGATCCTCAATTAGAAGTTTCTCACAATTTTAGGGTTGTGGCAGTTGGGAGAGAGTCGAAGGTGAGTCGAGAAGATTATGTGAAGAAGGTGAGTGAAATTTTGCGGTTCGTGAATCTAAGCAATTTGCAAACATCGTTGTATATTGAAGAACAACGTTATATCTGTGTCTCTTATGTGTTTAATGTGCTTAGCTTCCGTTGAATGTTTAGTTTTTTGTTTCTGATACCGGATCCTGGAATGCCTTGAGGAACAATATCAACCTCTTGGCGCAACAGTTTATAATTGTAGAGTAGGGGAATCAAAACATTTCATTCACCCACCTTTGATAATCCAAACCAATATCTCCCCCTCTTTAAGGCAAGCAACCCAACCATCAAAGTTCACATGTTATAGTCGTCAGATCTCGCGAAATTAAACCACAACCGTCAGATGATGAGGACCTCCGATGAAAAATGGTGTTGCGAACATTAAACATCAATATAGACCGTTAGATTTGCTAATCGTGTGGAATTCAGCCGCTGGATCGATGAAGGATGCCGGTCTAATATTGGATTTATAAAAAGGACTTCGGTGTAAATAGATTATAATTAGTTATTTACGAAAATGCCATTTTTATAAAAAAAAATTAAAATTTCCATATCTTTCAAACTATACATGGTTTTTTTTTTTTTTTAAATTTTATATATTTGGAAAGTCCTTGAAATTACCTACACAATGAGCATAAATAACGATATCAAAAACAATGTTTATTAATATACTCATGTTTCCCCTAACGTTAGATACTACATTCAAGGTAAATTGGAAAAACCCACATTTATATATGTTGCTTAAATAAATAGTGTTGTCTTCATTTGTGTAAGAAATGCACGTGCACTCTACTTGTTGCACTTAAAGTAGCTAACTTATAGGTGACACAGAGATCCATTTGTGTAAGGAATTATCATGCCGGTTCCACAAAATGTGCGGATAACTAAAGCATAACAAAGGCCCGCAGAGAGCGTGCACATAACCTATAGTCAGTCATTTGTGTAGCTAAATTTGAATCACTATTGTATTGTTTCATCTCTAAATTATCGGAATAGTTAAATTGATTCACTCTTGGCTGGAGTAGAAGAGGGCGAGTTGATGGTGACTATGTTTGACTTTTTTTGCAGTCCCTGGAGTCGATCGTATTTACAACATATACAAGTTCTGGCTTTTGTTAGATGCATCTGTGCAAAACATGCTGTAGCATGTCTCTTAGAAGACGAAATTCATGGAGCCTCATTCATTATGAATGCAGCTACCATGTGCGAGTCAGTTGAACTTATACTAGAGTGTGTTCAGACATACCCTGGTATAGTTTGGTTCACATTGGATGAAAAGTCATTATTAGTGTTTGCAATCGAACAACGGTGTGATAATGTTTTCAATTTGTTCAGAAGTGGGATGAAGTCACAGATGAACAGGTGGGCTTACCGAAGAGTCAAGTCCCGCAACACTATTTTGCATTTCGCAGCCAAGCTAGCACCTTCTCGAAAGCTGAACTCAAACTCTGGTGCAGCTCTACAAATGCAACGAGAACTACAGTGGTTAAAGGTATGTCAGATGAGTATTCTAGCGATCTTTTGTTTTTTTGTTGCCCAACTTTTGATCCCGTCACTGATGCAGACACATAGGAAGCTAGTGCAGCACTATAGTAGTTTTAAACCTTTGGATCGGTATGGTTACGTACAAGTTTGGTAATGGCTACGCATTTGGTTGCTTTGAAGGCGATTACTTTCTGTTACCTCGACCAGTCCAACCAGTATAGCCTTATTAGCTGGTTAGGTTAAGTCAGGCAGATGTATTCTCCACTGGCTAGCCTTCCTATAAAAGACTTTCCCTTCACTCAGTAATTAGTAGTTTCACTAATGGCCTTGCATAATTGTTATTGCTCGCCAAAACTGTATGATCAGTAATTTTCAAAATGTGTACCTCAAACGATATTGTTGATAACGGAAATCAATAGTGAATCCACTTTCAATACTCCCTCCGTCCCTCTAAAATAGGCGGAGTTTTAGTTTTTGGTTGTCCCATTAGATAGGCGGAACTCCAAAATCAAGATGAATATTTCCATATATTACCCCTATTTAAAGACATAGGTAACATCACCATTAAATTATTGTCTCTAGCATAGGAATTAGGATAAGGGTAAAACAGGAAAGTGAATGGAATTGTGTAAAAACTAGAAATTTTCTTATTATAAGAGAAACTCACTTCTCCGCCTATTTTAGAGGGACGGAGGGAGTAGTATTTACTACACACTCTTGATGGCCTTTGTTGCAGGAGGTTGAAAAGATTACCCTAGAAATAGACAAAACAGCCAAAAAAGATGACGGAATGACAGCTCAAGCTTTATTTACCATAGAACACAAGGACTTAGCTGAGAAAGGGGAGAAATGGAAGGAAGACACAACTGCATCCTGCATGTTGATGCCTACCCTTATTGCTACAGTAGTGTTTGCTGCAGTTTTTACAATCCCAGGTGGAAACATCAGTAAAACTGTGAAAGTAATCACAACAACAAACGCATGCCGATATTCTTGGGTGAGAACTCCTTCATGGTGTTTGTAATTGCAGATGCCATGGCTCTCTTTTCCTCAACCACATCGGTGTTGATGTTCTTATCAAACTTAACTGCGCGGTTTGCAGAGGAGGATTTCCGTGCTTCATTGACGAAAAGGTTGATAATAGGTCTAGTAACTCTCTTCATATCTATTGCTGCCATGATGGTATCCTTCAGTGCGGTACTTACTATAGTACTTGGACACAAATTTGCTTGGTTCCCCTTTACTGCAGCTTTATTTGCTTGCTTACCAGTAACATTATTTGCAGTGTTGCAATTTCCGTTACTTGTCCAAATGATTCTTTCTACATATGGACCTAGCCAGGGCCATCTTACAGATTTGGGGTGCTCTAGGCGAACTTATAAAAAAGTGGGGCTTTTTTTACGTTACCGGTATATCACGAACAAAAATTGATATGTATTTATCCGTTATAAACTTTTAACATTTTAGTACAATGGAGGATCAAGAATATATAAAATTAACACGATATCAATTTTGACGTATTTTGAAAATTTTATTACAAATTTTTTGATGTATTTTGAAAAGCTTACCAATTCTAAAGAGCTATCAAAAAGGCCCAAAAATAACACGATATCAAACCATATAATACCAGAGTATAAATACATAATATGAACCGGTCAAAAAGGCCCTATTTTTGATCAGTGATGTACTCACAGTATGGTTGGGAATTTAGTTTAGCATGAGGTTCAAGAATCAAACACTTTTAAACTCTTTTATCTTCTCACATGGGTTAAAAAAAATAAACTTTGGGCCCCCA
>JAJJMA010019250.1:0-12623 GCA_023529015.1 Papaver nudicaule | reverse complement strand
TGGGTGTACTGTGTAAGATCTAACCATCGGGATTTTACACAGTTACATTTTGGCGCTAGAAGAGGTTTTGAACTTGTGTTTCCTTGATTTGTTGATATGATTTAGTGATGTTCTTTTCTTTCCATATATGGTATGAACTACATGCATAGTAACTCGTCGGTATTATCTCAGTTACCTTTTACTCGCTATATATAGAATTTCTTCTCGATTCATCTATGTTTTCTCTGATTCTGAGTATGAGTTGGGATGTTACTGTATGTTCTTTGTTTCTCTATACATGGTATAGCATTAGAGCTCTAGGCTCGCCGTTATGTCGCAGCAAAATTTTCATACTATTTTGGGATGTTCTGCCCACCATATGACATTTCTTCATGATTTTGCTTTGTTTTGCTAAACATGGTATGATAAGTAACTCGTTATAAAGATTCTCTTGCACAGTATTGCTAAAACTAGAAAGCATTAGAGTATTTTTTAGTATGCTATGATGATGGATCTAGATTCTCGATGAACATTTGTTTACCATTTAAGGAAATCAGGCGGTAAGGAGCACTAGTATGCTTATAAAAAATGACTCATCGGCTTACTGGGGCAGTTGCATCACATATTTCACTTTTCTCACATAAGCAGTAGAACAGCATGCTTTTATTCAAATATAGATATATATTTCTGGTAAAAGGGAGTCGGTTCTGAAGTTTAATATGAACTTCAGTTCCACAAAGAGAATTACATCTTAAAAACCTTGTTAAACTGTTCTTTAAGATGTTGGTCGTACCATCACTTTGATTTCAAAATCACAATCACATAAGATGTTTTTGCAATTTTCGTCATGCTTAAGTCACCATCTTCACATCACGTGATGTAAAGCTGTCCTTTTGGTATTTCATTCATCAATATTCTGAAAAGTAACCCAACTAACTTATTTGGCCTTTACCCACAGTACTAACAGAGCAATACTGTCAGGAAGTGTGTTTGTCTTCTTTTACAGTACCTCGGCGAATGGGTCCCAGAGGAAGAAGTGATAAAGCCCCGGCGGGTAGGCCTCCTCGACATCCTATACTTCCCACACCGGTGACACTCCCAAGTGGTCGCAATACTAGAAGCAGAGCAATGGAACTAGCAGGACCAGCGGATCCTAATGTGGCAAGTTCATCTCGCCGATCTCCAGTTCAACAAGTGACTCGCCAAGAAGAAGTTTACATGGAGGATATCACTCGTTTTGAGAATGCAGAAAGGTCGCCTGAGCCTAATCCAATGTTAACAAGAATCAGTAGTGCAGTAGAAGCAAATGCTTGTGGCGAACAGATTGGTGCTGGAGGATTCATCAGAGGAGAGACATCGAATGCAGGAGGAGCAGCTCAAAATGCAATGGCAGGATGCAGAATGGCGGCCAATGTTCAGCAGCAGCTGGTGCAGGATGTCGGCGAGACTCAACATGTAGTAGAAGAAGTCCAAACGGTGGTGCCAGAGACTCCACAGGCGGCTAGTAGAAATGGTGTAATGGTAGTACCTGGAGCAACTGTAACTCGCCCAGTAGTGATAGCAGATAATACTGGATCCACAAATACTACAGAAACACTGCTGAGGCAAATTCTTGAGGCCAATAACAGACAGGCTAGTCAGTTTGAAAGGCAAATGCAATTGCAAATGGAGACGGTACTTCAGAGTCACAGAGAATTGATGGCGGCGCAGAATAAGGGTCATGGGTCCCACTCGCATTCAACTCGCCATGCTCATTCATCTCGCCATGGATCGCACACTCATTCATCTCACCATGAATCCCATTCCCATACGCATTCGACTCGCCGAGGTGAAAAAAGTGGAACCAGCTCGACTGAAATCTCAGATTCATCGGCGAAGTATGACGAGAGAGGTAGAAGGATAAACCTACCTGGAAAGGATAGAGACCGCAGCAGCTCTAGGCGGCGACATAAGGTAGACAAAGAAATGAAGAAGGACTTGCGCCAGCTAAAAGATAAAGTAGAAGCTTTAAGTGGGTCTTCAAGGGAGTCCAAATACAGAGTCGCGCTTTTGGAAGCACAAAAAACACCTTTTCATGATTGTATTACGTATGGACACGTGTCACCCAAGTATTCTCCCCCAAAGTTTACTTCTTTCTATGATGGAACTGGAGATCCTACACAACACTCGAGGGCCTACAAGCGAGATATGGCAGCCTGGGTAGGATCGGATCCTATAATGTGTATGGCTTTCCCTGCTACACTAAAAGATGAAGCCCTAGCCTGGTTTGATGGGCTGGAGGAAGGAAAAATCAAGTCCTTTGAGAAGTTAGAAAGCAGATTCTTGCACGCTTTTATTCAGAACAATAGAGGCCGGCCCGGCGTGGAAAGATTATTCAATGTTAAGAGAAGACCATCGGAGACCTATAAAGTTTTTATTACAAGATGGAGAAAAGCAAGTGGCGAGGTAGGATCTGAGGTTTCAGAAAAGGAGAAGATAAGATCGTTCCTTAGCGCTATGGAGACTACTGATCAGTTGTACCAGAAGTTGTTTTGGAACATGCCGCAGGATTTACTGACCTTGAGGGCAATGCAAGATGAATGGTTAAGTTTTGAAGAAATCAGAGAAGAAGAGTTGCGACTAAAGAAGGAAAGAGCAAAACAAATTCACTCGATCAATAGCTTATCGCCGGAAGACCAAGAAGAAATCAAAAAAGAATGGTTGAAGGCAGAGCAGAGGAAGTCGGCACAGAACCCCTCTTCGGCGATAGTAGTTTCCGAGGCAGGAAAGCAGCAGGTTACCGCCGAGCAGCATTGGAATTCTCAGAAGCGAGGAAATTATGATGGGCGAGATAAGCTAGACAACAGGGGAGGAAATTATGGACGAGGAGGAAGAGATAATCGGCGAAATGGGAATGGAGACAGAAGATATAATGGAGATAATAGAAAGTTTGGCAGAGGCAACCAGCAACCTTTTCAAGATGCTACTCTGCCTAAGTTGCGTGTTTCTTATACAGATGCATTTGGTCAGATTGAAAGTTCAAATTGTAGGGATGAGATCCGCTATCCTTATAACAGAGGAAATCCAAGGGTCCCGCCAGCCAACACCAACTCCTTCTGTCAATTTCACCAGTTCCATGGCCACTCAACTGAGAATTGTACCGGCGTGCAGCAAGAAGTCCATCGATTCGTCAGCATGGGGAAATTTCAGGATTTTCTAGAATTACCGCCGCCACCTCCACTCATGGTTCAGCCAATTCAAGCTATTCCAGTCCACACTCCAAATGTGTATGAGGTTAAGGTTGAGCGAGATTTAATGGAATTGGATTGCTTTTCCATTGTGCACTCAAAAATCAGTAGAGATGAATTTCATGATAATGTCATGTCTCGAGTCCACAAGCGAGATAGTATGGGAAATGAGATCTGTAGTGTCGCCGTTAAGCAAGAACCGTTGCAGGAATGGATGAAAGCATGTGTTGGGTTCTCCGCCGAAGAAATTCCACCAGAAGGAAGGAATCATAACAATCCTTTGGTTCTTACCATTCAGGTGGAGGGATTTAGGCTGCCCAAAGTACTCATTGACCCGGGAAGTTCTGTGGACATCTTATTTAATAATGTCTTTGAGGCAATGAAGGTAAAGGATAATAAAATCCCTTCGCCGACAGTATCTTCTTATAACATTTATGGGTTCAATGGCATTGCTTCTAAGCCTAAAGGAGAAATTGAATTTAAAGTCAAAATCTGTGATGACTGTTTCTTGAAAACTACTTTTTGTATTGTGGATGTTGACTCGCCGTATGCGGCGATTTTGGGAAGACCATGGCTTCACAGTCTGAAAGGGGTTCCTTCTACTTATCATCAGCGCTTAAGATTTCCAACACCATTTGGGCTCGCCGAGTATGTAGGAGATTTAGCAGTGGCCAAGGCGTGCAACTCGGCGGATGTGCAGATGCGAGAAAATCGAAAGGTGAAAATGGCAGAGAAAAAGAAGCTCGGCAAGGAAGCGAAATTGTCGCAAGAAATTCTAGACTTCATCGCCAACCCAGCCACATATGTGCATTCAGTAAATTCAGTGGAAGACTCGGCGAAATCTGGAGATAAGGCCTTATAGCAATTAAAGGAACCATCGCCGATGGGAGAGCCCGAGTTACATTTCACGGCGGTGGAACCTACCAAGGATGTTAATATCGGCGAGGAGCAGGAGCCAAAGATGGTAAAGATTGGTACTCTTTTAACTGAAGATGAGTCGGCGAAGTTACTGGCACTACTCAAGGAGTATGTAGATGTCTTTGCTTGGGGCATGAATGAGATGCCAGGGATTGATCCGGCAATAGCATGTCATAAGCTTGATATTGATCCAAAGGTCAGACCATTCAAGCAAAGAATAAGGAAATTGGCCCCCGCTTATAAAGAGGCTGTAGAGGCAGAAATTGACAAAATGAGGGCATCTGGTATAATAAGACCAGTGCAATATCCACAATGGATAGCCAACATGGTTGTGGTACCAAAGAAGAACAAGGGAGTAAGGATCTGCATTGATTTCAGTGACCTTAACAGAGCTTGCCCCAAGAATAGTTTCCCATTGCCGAGTATTGACCAGACCGTGGACGCTACATCAGGTCACGAGTTGCTGTCATTTATGGATGGTTATTCAGGATATAACCAAATACCTTTGGCGGAGGAAGATCAGAAGCATACCGCTTTCTTCTCCACTAAGGGGTTATTTTGTTACACTAGGATGCCATTTGGGTTGAAGAATGCCGGCGCTACTTATCAAGAGATGGCACAGAAAATGTTTGAGAAATGGATTGGGAAGACGATGGAAGTCTATGTCGACGATATGCTCGTCAAGAGTAAGAAGAAACAAACTCATGTGGAAGACCTAAGAGAAATATTTAACCATATGCGTGTTACTAAGCTCAAGATCAATCCAGCAAAATGTGTTTTCGGCGTGACTTCAGGAAAATTCTTGGGATATGTCGTCACAAAGAAAGGAGTGGAAGCTGATCAAGCCAAGGTTAAAGCAATCATAGAGATGCCCTCGCCGGTCACTGTAAAGGATGTTATGCGACTTAATGGGACTTTGGCGTCTCTCAACAGATTCATCTCCAGATTCTCCGATAAGTGCAAGCTGTTTTTCCAGACATTGAAGAAGGGAGAAAAGTTCAACTGGACTGAGGCACATGAAGCTGCATTTCAGGGTATTAAAAAGTATCTCGCTACTCTCCCAGCAATTCAGCCACCTGAGCACGGCGAGGAACTCAGAGTGTATCTCGCCGCTACACCTTTTGCCATAAGTGCAGTGCTTGTGAGAACTAAAGGTGGAGAAACACCTATATACTATATCAGTAGGACGTTGCAAGGAGCAGAGAAGAATTATACCAAAATAGAGCAGTTGATTCTGGCCTTAGTTTTCGCATCTCAGAGATTACGCCCATATTTTCATGCCCATCCCATTGTGGTCCTCACAAAAACTCCAATAGAGTCTATCTTGCACAGCTCTCAACGAGTGGGACGCATCGCCAAGTGGAACCAGCAGATTGAACAGTTCGGCGTCCAGTATGAAATACGCACAGCTCAGCGGTCCCAGGTTATAGCAGATTTCCTCGCCGACTTCCCAATCGATGAAGAAGAAGAGATAGAAGAAATCCCATCCTCCTTGGATGAGCAAGAGCATGAAGTACCAGATTTACTGAAGTGCAGGCCTGATGGATGGGAGGTTTATGTAGATGGTTCGTCGAATAAAGAAGGAAATGGAATTGGTATTGTTCTTATCTCGCCGAAAGGGGCGAGGATAGTGCACTCGCTAAGGCTAGAATTCCCGGCGACTAACAACGAGGCAGAATACGAAGCAGTCATTCATGCAATGCGGATACTCATAGAAATGAAAATTAGCAATGTTAGATTGACAAGTGACTCCCAGCTGGTGGTTCGACAAATATCTGGACAATACCAGACAGCAGACCCATCTATGCAGAAGTACCTAAAACTTGCTAGGGAGTATGCCCAGAGGATCACAGGTATCAAGTTTCGCCACATCTGCAGAAAAGATAATAGACACGCCGATGCGTTGGCGTTTATCTCCTCAATGATGACAAATCCAGATATTACTTCAATAGCCATTGAAAGGGTGATGCAGCCATCAGTAACAGCACCAA
Organism: Papaver nudicaule; assembly: GCA_023529015.1. Lineage (NCBI taxonomy): Eukaryota > Viridiplantae > Streptophyta > Magnoliopsida > Ranunculales > Papaveraceae > Papaver > Papaver nudicaule. Next base: position 6,508 of record JAJJMA010019250.1, on the reverse strand, counting down.
GGCAATGGGAAGTATTAACAACAAACATCGAAGAATCTGCAGAAACAGATTGGAGATCGCCGATACGGTACTACTTGGACCACTTAACTTTGCCAGGAAATCAAATCTTGGCTCATCAGATCATCAGTCGCTCGGCGAATTATGAACTTCGAGATGGAATCTTATATCGCCGGTCATTCTCTGGACCACTTCTGCGATGTGTATCAAGGGACGAAGGTAATAAATTATTGAAGGAGATTCATGAAGGAGATTGTGGAAATCATGGTGGCCAAAGAGCTCTAGCCTTGAAGGTCAGAATGCAAGGATACTACTGGCCTTGGATGAATCATGATGCAAAGGAATATGTTCAGCGATGCAAACCATGCCAGTTGTACGGAAGAAGAATTAAAGCGCCAGCAACATCTTTAAACTCAGTGCTCAGCCCTTGGCCTTTCGCCAAATGGGGCATTGATATTATTGGTCCGCTAACTACAGGCTCTGGCCAGCGGAAGTACATCATTGTGGCGACAGATTATTTCACTAAGTGGTGTGAAGCTAAAGCTATCAGGAAAAAATCAGGACAAGAAGTGTTCACATTCATCTGGGAGAACATATTTTGCAGATTTGGTGTACCGGCGGAGATATGTACCGATAACGGGAAAGAGCTGGTCGGCGACAACATAAGAAAGCTACTCGCCCATTACAGTGTCAAATTGGGAAAATCAACTCCCTTATACCCTCAGAGTAATGGCCAGGCGGAAGCCACCAATAAGACTATCGGAATGGGGTTGAAGAAAAGATTGGAAAAGCACAAAAAGGCATGGTGTGAGCATTTACACAACGTCTTGTGGTCATATAGAACTACGGTTCGAGAAGCAACTGGGGCATCTCCTTTCTTACTTACTTTCGGCGCCGAGGCAGTGCTTCCATCTGAAGTAATTCTGCCCACTACAAAGCATGAGGCATGGGAAAAGAATCTGAACACAGATCTAATCCTAGCCAAGCTAGATGACTTAGAGGAGCAGCGACTGATCGCCCTTACACACATGGAGAATTATCATCGGCGATTAGCAAGAGAATATAACAAGCGAGTGATTCCAAGAGAATACTCACCCGGCGAGCTTGTGCTCCGAGAAGTTCCCCCATCTCAACGAGAAGGGTGCAGGAAGCTGGAACCTGTGTGGGATGGCCCTTACATCGTCAAAAGAGTGGCCGGACCAGGAGCGTACGTACTGATTGATGAGCATGGCGTGCAACTCGAGCATCCTTGGAACGCCAGGTTCCTTAAAAAGTACTATCCTTGAGGGATACCATGTAAAATCCGAAGTCTTGGGCGGGCATAATACCCAAGAAGTCTTATTAGCTTGTATGATGCACCAGCAAATAAGATCCGGGGACGTAGGTTTGCTATCACGCGCCGAACCCCGTTAACAAATCATTGAGTCATTCGCACTTTCACTCACTGGGTAATCTAACTTCAGTGGTAGATAGAATCTTAAAGCTCCATGAGCACAATAGCTGAGGCAAAAGTGCTCAGTAGCAGGCTATAAAAGCCAAGTGCAGAGGCACAAATGCCCAAGGCAAAAATGCCATACAAAATCCTGATCAGGTACTAAGGCCAAAGGCCCAATTTAAAGGCAAAATGCCCAAATCAATAAATTAACTAAGAGCCAAGATCTCTTATGCAGAAGACTAACTTCCGTCGAGTGAAAGCCCTTATCGTAACTGTTAGTCCGACCCAGGCTAGTTGTAAGGCCAGCCGTGTTACTTGTTGATCTGTAAGTGTTTGTAAGGAAATAAGGTCCCCTTTCGCTGTAGCATCACATCGGCGGTTCCGCTGGTGTGCTAATCCGTCTAAGCCATAGCATCACTCCTGGCGGAGTGTATTGAAGTCTATGAGGGCAACCCATTCTACTTATATTAGATCGCCGACGGGCACAAGTAATGGTTACGGCTGGGTTCTACCCTGTTGCTCTGGGAAATTGTTAGTTCAATTTATAAGATATTGTTGGCGGTAACGAGGGCCAGGGCTTCACTCCTTGGAAAGTTAGCTCTTGCAAGACCAAGATGAAAATAAGCAAATATGCTTCCAAATATGCACATGGAAAAGGGCATGTGGGAAACAAATGTCAATAGACATAAAAACAAGCATCCATACATCAAAGATAACAAGAAAATAGTTCATTACAAAGAAATCTACCAAAACAACATTCAAAAGGAAATGGTTCACTACAAGGAGATCAAGGGTAATAAGAAAAATTCAAAAACTGAAGGAAATAACAATCTATCTTCCTTAGCACCTAGAAAGCAGAAGTAAAGTTACTCTAACACCTAGGATCCGCAAAAGGACTCTTGGGTGTAGGAGGCTTGTCCTGATCATGGTCGCCGAGAAGCTCTGCACCTATGTCGCCTGTCCCACTATCATCAGGATGGCAAACATTTTCAACAGTTCCAGCAGCATTTGGCTCGTCGAGATTTCCCGTGCTCTGCTCGTCGACGATAACAATCACCTCCTTACATTGCTCGGCGACTTGCTCGCTAGCATTAACAGTCGACGATCCTGAAGCCTGCCATCCAACCTTTTCGGCAAAAGCAACAAGGGATAGATTTTGTCCCTTGGGAATTGCATTTTCAGCTTCATCCTCTGAGCTTTCCTCCTCAGACCACTGCTCCTCTTCTTCTTCTTCTTCATTCTCTTCCTCAGCCTCTTCTTCTGCAATCAGCACCCCTTTGCCTTTGGCAGTTGTCTTCTCTTGCTCGGCGAGTTGTTCTGGAGTGAGACGCCTGTAGGCCGAAGGAATCTCTACATTATGCTGAGGCAGGACTCTGTAAGCAAAATCCTGAGCACCGAGGAAGGAGGCACTGATTACATCATTCTTGTGACGCTCCTGCCAATATTTGACATCATCCACGGCATCAGCGAGCTCAATTTGGATGCTATCTCGGGCATTCTCCAGCTCTTGAAGCTTGCCAGCACAAGAGGCATGGTCGAGGAGTCGCTTGTTCAGATCGGCGAGTTGGCCAGCGCAAGAGTCATGCTCTTTGAGCTTTTCAGACAATTCGCCTATCTTGCCGAGGCACAGCTGGTGCTCCTTGAGCTGGTCAGAGAGATCTTGGACCTTGTTCTCCAGTTCATGACAACCTTTGATGACCTCCTGATTCTGGTCTGCTTCATTCTTCAGCTTCTGAATGGTTGCTGAGGCAAAGAGAAAGAATGATATGATGAGAAAGAGGGAAGATAAACATAAACATGATAAGTCGTAAGTAAATCCTATAAAAGCTACCTTCCAGGTTGCGGACATGATCTCGCATACCCTCTTGTGCTTCCCTAAACTGAGTCATATGAAACTCGAAGTTTTCATTAGCACACGGACCTAGCATTTGTTCTATTCGGCGCTGTTGGTCAGAACATTGCTGGTATAACTCAAATTTCAAGGTTTCTTGTCTCGCCGCTGAATCCTTCCAACGTTGAATCTGAAACTCGGCGAGCTCCTTTTCGGTAGTCAGGCTAATAATCTGAGAAGCTAATTTATCAGCTCTGGATTTCTCTTCTTTCCAAAGGAAGGAAGCTCGCTTATGGCTTGTCTCGGCTGCTACCTTGGCAGCAAGAGCTAACTCTTCTCGGCGAAGTGCATCATCTCGTTGGCTAATCATTTGGCCTAATTTCGATCGAGCAGCTTGATAAGTATTACAAAGATTTCTTATAATATCTACGTCCTGATCCAACTCTCGGCGGCACCACTTAAGGTCTTTTTGGAAGATGAATAGTTGATTACACTGCTTAAGGTTGCTATTATTAAGTCTCTCGATTTCAGAGTCAGCTCGCCTAAGCCTATCGTCGTCAGAGGAATGGCAACCTTGGAGGGCAGGAAATCTAAGGGTCGGCGAAAGAAGTAAAACAAAAGAAAGATAATACAGCAATGAGAGATATGGAGAAACCTACCTTGCTGGGTAGTGACTGTCAGACTTCGAGCTTTGCTCTCGTTCTTTAATCTCTCAACTTCTCGGCCACGAACCTCGGCATCCTGTTTCAGTTGAGTGATTTCATTCTGGAGATTGATGTTCCTCCGACCAAGACCTTCAAGGAGTGAGCCAACACTCAAGCAGTGGTGAAAGTGCTGAGAATGCACACAACAAACATAAGTCTCAAATGATGACAAGAGCTAAATATGATGCAATCTCACAAAAATACTCACCATGTTGAAAAGGTTGAAATGTTCTTGATAAGGAATGACCTCTGCAGCTGTATGGAAGTTTGGGTGATGCACAAACCCAGGACGACTGTATTGTGCCAAAGTTTCATAATACTCGTGGTCCATGCAGTCCTCCGCCACGCTGAGTTTGTCAAATGCTTCGGCGAGCATATTAGGAGCAGTCACTTGCAAGGTTCCAGGGCCGGTAGTACCCGGAGGAAGAAGGGGATGCCGAGGCAATCTATCAAGAACGACCAAACCAGCAAGGTGCGACTCAAGGGCAGAAACATCAGCAGTATGCTGAGCAGTTGATACGTTGGAAGTGTCCAGATCCATGTCAGGGCGGTCATTGTTCTTGGGACACGTTTCCGAGTCAACATTCATCTCTTCTATATTTTCAATAGCAGGAGGGTTCTCGAAACCACTCTTTGCAGACTGGTCGACGAGCATGTTAGAATTATCCTCTAAAGATTGATCGACGGGCTTGTTGGGGTTATCCTGGTTGGTCTGGTCGACGAGTGATTCAAGATTCCCCTGGAGAGGAATAGTCTCTTTCACAGGTTCAGAAGGAGTTGATGGAGGAGGCAAATTTTCAGCAACAAGTTGGCGGAGTTGTTCAGCTTCCTCGGCGGGAGATGGCCTAGATTTCTTTGGGCGCTGAAAATTGGATATCATCAAAAACACACCTATCAGATCTCGGAACAAGCAGAGGCAAATATAGATATATATTTTAAAAATATATTTGCACATATTTTTAAAATAAGTTTAAGTAAAGTGCTTGTTTCTAGATCTTCAGTTGGATCTTTGCTAACGCAAAAATAACTCCGGCGAGAATATAGATATATATTTACCTGAGAGGTACCGGCGACAGTAGTATCTTCTCGCCCTCTCTTTGATCCAGCAACAGCATCAGCTGAAAGTTTGACGTAGCCTTTATCTTCGGTCCTGAGAAATTTGCCATTCTCATCCCTAGCATATTTATCAGCATCAGCCCAGACCACAGTCCAGAAGGTATGACTGGCAAGAGAGGCATGCTCAGGCAAAAAAGATTCTCGGATCTTGGTCTTGTTGTCATCTTCCCAACCGAGTAACCAAGGACCGTCAACGAGACAGGGAAGATTGGAAAAATCGCCCTCAGAGCTGTGACGAACGGATGGTTTTTCCTTAGTACTGACGATCTCGACGTCGGCGAGTAACATGTCTGTAGCAGGTTTGGGGACAAATCGAATAGCCCAAGGATCAGTTTTTCTGTTGCAAGAGAGCACAGAATATTGCTCAAGAAATTTCTTCACTGTAAACTCCTCAGGTTTGTGAGCTTCCAATTTGGCGAGCAAGGGATAATTTGTTTTACCCTCTCGGCGCAGGCTCCATTCAGTCATTACTCGGATAGCATTACCCGTTAGTTGGAAGGGACTTCTGTTAATCGCCGCAAGAAGATCGACGATAAAAGTGTTGTTTGGATTGTACAGAGGAAAAGTTAGCCCAGCTTTTAGTTGACCAAAAGCAACAGCAGCCCAAGTATTGCTTGTCTCGGGTCGCAGAAGATCGTCGACAGATAATAAATCAGATGCCTTCTGTGTCTCAGGCAAGGAATGGATTTTTGGGTTAAGATAGTCTACCTTGTAATGAGCACAGTAGCCAGGCCAATTGGTCTTCCAGTTTGGCACTTTGGGGTCAGAAGACTTTGTTTTGGTAGTTTGACTTTTAGATCTGGAGGGTTTTGGAGCCATGAGAACAGCTTAGAGATTAACTGAAGAAGATGAAGATTGGTGGTTTCCGGTGAAAATCGGACGGAAAAGATGAAGACTGGTGGCTGCAGATAACGAGAATGAAAAGAAAGGAATCTGAAGATGAAATCAGTATAAAAAAGAAGAAACCTTTGTGAAACAAAGAAAGGAAGAGAAGCAACAGCAGTAAGGGAAAGCTTAAGATTGTGAGAAGAAAGAAGATGAAAAGCTCTGAGTGCAGCAGCAGGAAGATTAGGGTTTAGAGAAAAAAGAAATTCGTAAAGGAAGAAGCAGATGTGGAAGCCGAGTATTTATATGGGTATAGGGGAGAGTAACCGGCGATAACGGTTATGAGCTGTAGTGGAGTTAATGGAAGTAATGGGCGAAAACGGTTACCAGTCGTAAAGTGAAGCTATGCATGGAAGACACGTGGAGTAACTGATGCATGCAAGCGGACGTGTGGCGAGAAAAAAGGCTAGTGGAGAACGTGGGGCGGTATTTTCGGCGAGTGTTATGGTTTCATCCCCGGCGACTGAAGTCTTAGGAGATGAAAGAGGCAAAATGTAAGGGTAGAAAATACCTATCCGATATAAAAGCATCATAAAGGGG
>JAJJMA010019242.1:5867-16977 GCA_023529015.1 Papaver nudicaule | reverse complement strand
ATGCCAAAGCCACCATACTACGAGTCATTATTCGATACATTTTTAAATATATGATCTTGATATATCCAAATAAATATCTTATCGTCAATGTTATATACACTAAACTTATTTAGCCTCATGCAGTTGCCTTCTTAAAATTGTCAATACACCTTAAAATTTCGGGCAGCCTGCGGCTGCAATTCTTTAATGCCTTAGCTCAAGGGAATTATACTTATGTGTCCGCCCCTTGTATCAAAGTATTAGATTTCTTAATAATTATCTTTTGTTACTATTTTAAATGTGTCTACGTCGTATTTATTTTCTTTCCTATGTGTGTTAGTATAAACAGTATTTTGCTAGAGCGAAAAAGTTCCCACATAAAAGGCCCCAAATTTTAACTTCGCCTAGAGCACTCCGAAACTCTAAGACGGCCCTGGCCAGAGCACTGTAATGCAGGAGTGATTAAACACCGAAAACACTTAATGCAGCCCAAAAACGGACCAAAAAGAGATAGAGTGAGAAGAGAGAGAGTGTGGGCCCCACCATCAATCTCCGCCACACACAACTCACCTCCCTGCTCATCCTATGGTTGAGGGTGGTGCCACATCATGATCCGAAAATGGGTACCCCTTTTTGGACTGCCTCCAGCGGCTTCGATTAAACACAGCTTGAATGATGTCCTGCTCTGGAACGTAGTGCTCTATTACTTTTTTGCCAAAGAGCCGTTAAATCATCCAGTTTCCAGAAGAAAAAGAAAACAGAAAATTTTGCTCCAGAAGAAGTTAGGCTATCATGTGACACGAATGCATGTCAACCCGATGAAAAATGCAGCCTGTAAGCTGTTGGATTCTGCATCGCGTCTTTATAGTAAGATTGGACGGTGTTGAGGCGCGTCTTCACTGTGTACTCATGATGGTGCTCAACATGGTATCAAAGGGACATGGATGGGAAATACTAGAATTATTTCCACCATGAAATTAGTTCCACCAGAAATGAAATTGATTCTGCCTCTTCCTTCTTCTTCTCTACCTAGGGTTTTCTCTGAGAAAACGGTGGAAATATTTATTAACATTCTGGTAATCTTAGATTTCCGGTTTTAGATTTTAGGGTTCACCTCAAATTGAAATTTGCATCTTAAAATTGATTCCTTTTTCTGATCAAGTAATTTACTTTCTCCAGAAAGCATAAGGTAATCTCGTATTCCAATTCCAGTTTGCTTTAGATTTTAGGGTTCACTCAAAATTAGAAATGAAAAAGGTATTTCCTTTTTTAAGGTATTCCAGAATTTTAAGGTCAAAATTGAAATGGCATCTTAAGTTTGGTATTCTGGAATTCCAGTTTGGGTTTAGATTCAAGGTTTCACTCAGAATTAGAAATGGCATCTTCTTATATAACCATTCCTTTATTTCGAATTCAAGGTCTCTGAGATAGGAATATAAATTTGGTGCAAGTTTACTTTCTTTCTTCAGCTAACATCTTGATTAAGGGCATAGTCTTTTCAGTTTTTCTTTTCCAGGTTTAGTTTTTCGTTGCATATCAATTCGGGTTGTGTTACATATCATCAAATAAGAACCTTTATATTCTTCTACACTGCAGGAAGCAATAAATTATTAAGCTATGGCGACGCAAATTGGTTGTGGTGACAATAGAACCACCAATACTACTATGACAGTGATGGAGATCAAGAAGAAAAGACCATACCTAAGAAAACATTGTGGGGGTGATCCAACAGGTACCTTAACAGCAATCGATGTCAAGAAGAAAACACCATATACAAGTACAAATTGTGATGATACAAGTGATGCATCAACAGTGACAGAGCCAAAGAACAAAAGAGCATGTAAAAGAAAAGATTGCAGAGGTGAAATAACAGATACTTCAACATCAGTGATGAAGAAAAGAAAGGATTGTGGAGGTGATACAAGTAATACGTCAACAGTGACGGAGACGACGAAGAAAAGAGCATATAAAAGAAAAGATCGCGGAGGTGATACAATAGGTACGCCAACAACAGTGGTGAAGAAAAGAAAAGATTGTGGAGGTGATACAACAAGTACTACAACTGTGATGGAGATCAAGAAGAAAAGACCATATAGAAGAAAGAAGTCCCTTCCTCATGATTTGATTTTCGAAGAAATTTTAACCAAGCTTCCAGTCCCGACACTCCTAAAGTCTGTTCTCGTATCAAAACTCTGGTATGACTCCATTCACAATGATCAAAAACGCTTAACTTATTCCCATTTCCTTCAATCACAGAAACAGCCCGATGTTGTCTTTAGCCTTTTAAATGTGAGGGATGAGGTTGTTAAGACAGGTGAGCCTAGATACGGGTGTCACTTTTTCAAGTTTAAAACTGGAAATATTTACAGGGAAGTTGGAAATGTTCTAGAATTTGACCAGCTTCGAGGTGGTCTTGTTGATCAAGATATGATGGAACTGGTTGGTTACTGTAATGGTCTACCTTGTATGGCACTTGTGCGTCAGCGCTCAACTGCTTACTTGATTATGGACCCAAACAGGAAAGATTTTATCTACATTTTTTGTCCAGCCATAGTTGGGAAACACATCACCGAAACCCGCATCATCTGTCATGGATTTGGGTTCGATTCCTCAGCAAACAAGTACAAGTTGGTGAGTATTTTTCGGACTCCTCGAAATGAGATTAACTTCCTGGTATTTACACTGGGAGCTAAATCATGGAGAAATGTCACCGCTAGAAGCACGCCCATATCAAGTCACCGCGGTCGTCCTATATTAAAGATAAGAGCGCCCACGGGTACTGACAAATCAGCCATCTTCTGTACTACTAATAGCAGCAGTAGCAGTGGATGTTTGGCTTGGAAGATAATAGCAACTTTGGGGGAAGCAGGATCTAACAATGTTCAACATGATAAGAGTAACGAGATGGAGATGCTACTGTCGTTTAATCTCCATGATGAGAAGTTTCAGTTCATTCAACTGCCAGATAAAAGTACAACTGACGAGCAGCAGAAGCACTTGCTTGTCGATTATCCTCATCTTCTGGGGTTCAAGGGATCTCCTTGTATTGCACGCATCGAAAAAATATCAGGGAATGGAAGTGATTATCCTCATAGTTGCCGTGATGATCATCAGGGTAGTAGTAGTAGTAGTAGTAGTTGCTGCTGTTGTTGTAAAGTTCATTTGTACACATTGAAGGATAATGCCAAGCAAGTGTGGGTTAAGGAGGAGAGTTTGGATGTTCGTATAGATTCTACCCCCAGATGGTTAGAGAATGTGGGACACCTGGCACCAGATCCCTGCTGTTTTTGCTCCGGCAGTACTTCTTCTCCTACTCGCATCTTCAGTTTCTCAGATCAGGTGTTATTTTACCGTTTCAACGGGAAATATCTTCAAGTTTACAACTTGCGTTCTGAAAAACTCCAGCTTATACTGCCTGTTAATCCTAGAGAGGGTGTTGTCTTTCAAGCTAAGACGAAAGAACCGCGCCACATCTCTGTTTCTGGTACTGATGATGATATTTATTGCTCCAATATGGATTATCATCTGCACTGTCATGAGGAGAATCTCCTTTCTCTGCAAACATTCATACCTGAAGGAGTCGAAGGAGTTGCTGCCAATGATTTCGGTGCGTCACATTTGAAGAGAGATAACCGAACATGTACAGCATACGTGTATATCTACAGAGGCTCTAAAGTTTATTATCCTATTTATAATTAGTACTAACTTAGCTTGGTAACTGTCATCGGTTAATAGATTACTTTAGTGGATAAACGGCTTGGAAGATAATAGCAACTTTGGAGGGGGGGTGGGGGAGCAGGATCTAATTATATCCAACATGATAAAAGTAATGAGATGGAGATGTTACTGTAGTTCAATCTCCATGGTAAGAAGTTTCAGGAATGGAAGTGATTATCCTCATCATACCCGTGATGATCATCAGGGTAGTAGTAGTAGCAGTAGTTGCTGCTGTTGTTGTGAAGTTCATTTGTACGTATTGGAGGATAATGCCAAGCAAGTGTGGGTTAAGGGGGAAAGTTTTGATGTTCGTAGAAATTCTACTCTCAGATGGTCAGCGAATGTGGGCCACTTGACACCAGATCCCTGCTGTTTTTGCTCCAGCAGTACTACTACTCCTACTTGCATCTTCAGTTTCTCAGATTAGGTGTTACTTTACTGGTTCAACGGGAAATATCTTCACGTTTACAACTTGCATTCCGAATACCTTCAGCTTAATTATACTGCCTGTTAATCCTGGAGAGGATTTTGTTTTCGAGCTAAGATGAAGGAACAACGCCACATCTCTGTTTATTATGGTACTGGTGATGATATTTATTGCTCCAATATGGGTTATCAGCTTTACTGTCACGAGGAGAACTTCCTTTCTCTGCGAAGTTTCTTACCAGGAGTGGAAGGAATTGATGCTGATAATTTCAGTTGTGTCAGATATGATGAGAGAAGAGTGTCGATGTTTGGCTTACATTCTATAGAGGCTCAGAAGTGGATTATCCTTTTTTTGGATTAGTAACCCAACTTATCTTGGTCAAATGTCTACCCGGTATTAAGGCAGGCATACACACGAGAGCGCGTAGTATAAGTTATTTGAATATTTCAAGCTCCAAAAAAATCGTCTTTCAACTGTCATAGGCAAGATCAAAGTAATTTTGTGGGCATGACGGGCCAGTGACATTGAGCAGTGTTTGCATTATGAGTTGTTGCAGATCCACTGATTACATATAATATATTTATTAGTTTTTTCAATGTTTATTCCCGCCTTAAATTTCTGTTCAGGCTTAGTTTTGCCTTTGCATCTCTTCTGAAGAGAATTCTTTGTAATAAAACAACACCGAAATTGATTCACCTTCTGCAATTACAAATTCAACAAACCGATCAGAATAGATTTCAAGATGGTTTCCACGAATCGATATTCTATTCTGATCGAGTGTGTTAGTTAAGATGGGCAGGTATTGTTACGCTTGCAATTTATCTGATGAGATTATGCAGCAAGGTAAGGTTCTCTGGATCATTTCGTTTCTTAGTGCAAAAGAAAAATGCAGTAGTGCCATGTCATTGTCTGAGTCACTTGCATTAGGCCACTGTTCGTGTGCCATGTATCATGTACGCCAACTGTCTGACAGCTGTTGTGCAACAGAAACTGTCACTCTCATCCTCTCTGTAAACTTCGGTTGTTATGTAGCTTTGTTTATCCTAAATGTAATGCCAAGGGGTTTCTAGATCAAGACGTGTAAAACCTAATGGAAGAGAAGTAAAACAATAATCCCTAGCAAAAATTACAGTGGAGACGTACAGGAGGAACAACCAATTCGAGTACCTTAGAATGGTGAGTTTTTCACAACTAGATGCAGCAACTAAAAACTGGGCAGAAACTAGAGGCCGCGTAGACTGAACAAGCAATGGAGCACTCCAACATACTGGACTGCATCATTCAGTACCACACTAACCATCTAGCCAAATATAGAAGCCACCAGCAGGACTTAACCATATACTATTATCATAGTTCAACTACTGATTGTGTGCATCTAATAAAAATTCTACAAACTTCAAGGCTGAACTATATAATTTTTGTAACAGTTGGTACCGATAAAGCAAAGTAGGTCAAACAAAATGCAACACTAAGCAAAACCAAAAAACTATTGAAGCTTAAATGCACCCAGGTCTGACATTTAGGTTTCCAATCAAGAGACCCAAATAAAAAAAAAAAAGTGAGGTACAGTAAATATAAGTGCTGGACCATATCCCAGCTACAGAAATTAGCTGACATAGAGTGTAGTAAGTAACACTGACATCATCCCAAGAAACCTAAACAATTTATATCTTGTCTACAGGCACAATGCCAAGTAATTCCAGGCATGTCCTTATGACAACTGACGTCGCATGAGCAAACACCAACCTGCTGGACTTCTCCTCAGTTGAATTGCAAACATGGCAGACAGAAAAAAAATCATTGAAGTGCTGAACTAATGCATTGACGTAATCACAGATGATCAACGGTTCCAAGTTCAGGCACGCATTCTGCACAGCTTTAGAAAACTCAACTAGATGATAAGCCAGTTGGCGCTCTTTTTCAACACTAATCTTAACAACCTCTTTACTCAAGTCCTCGACATTAAGGCTACATCCATTGATGATGCCACGTATGCGAGCATACGCATATTGGAGCGCTACAGCAGTGTTACCCTGCCAGGAAAGAAACCACCTGAGCACTTTAAGTTCATCATATGTATAGGTAATCATTAATCAGGGAAAGATAACTGGTAGAGAAATGTTTCAAGCAGCATGCTTAGAAACAATAAGTTTCAAAAGTTTTCAAAATCAACAAGCATAGCAGCATATACATGTCTCTTGATGTAAGACTTAAGATGCAAAGATACCAAGAATATTAAAGATCGACATCCACAAGATTACTTCAGGATGCACAAAGAATAATATGCAAGAAGTAACATAGTTTCGACAGATAATTGACCTAGTTATGTGCATAGAAGAAACAAACAAACAGTTAAAAATCAAGGTTGACATTCAAATTTTGGATGGAGGTGACAATTAAGAACCTATAAATCTACATTCCTAATAGATAAAGGACTTTACTGTTCCTACAACAGAGTAGAGTAGAGTGTAATTGCTGCAACTTCGATAGGATTTAAGATGGTTCAAAATGTGGTCGACCTCGCTGAAATGCTTACTAATTCAAAATTCTGAACACACTGAAAACCAACTCAGACCATAGAAACACTAGCCTAAATGAATGAAACACACAGAACATGAACATCAAACCTGCTGGCATACACATGTAACAATACATGGTACACATATACAAGATATTGAGACCATTAAATGAAATATAGTGATGACAGCTCTATAAGTTAAGCATGCTGATCGACAACAATTACGCATAATAGTAAAATTTATGTTCAAATGAAAAGAGTGAAAGGAAAAGGATGGGGCGCACCTTAACGTCCAGTGCATCATCCAAATTAAATGCATAGCCGGTCTTTTTACTGTTCTTAACGAGGTCGTACCTGTTAGATGACAAAACTGATAAACACAATAATTCTGAAGTAATGGCATTAGAAAGCATAATTATGGGGAGATACATACTTAACAGCTCCATAGCCGATCACCTCTGCAGTTTCATCGATCTCATCTCTGGTCAACATTAAATCCTTGCCTGTTCACAAGCACAATTTTACACGTAAAAAAAGGTTACATAATGATTGTCACTGATTATTGGGCTATGTGCTGATGTCTAACTAAGCAAAACAAGTAAACCGAGTCACACCTCGCTCAGCAACTAGAGCTTTGCTTCCGCATTTGGCTTGATACAGCAGGTTAACCATATCATCAGATGGATTAATATCAACGGGGCAACCCAGTTTGACAATATGAGTCGTTTCTGCACTAGAATCCTCGCATGCAGGAAGCCAGCCTTCGTGCCTTGCAATCTGTAAGAAGAAGTATGAAATTAATTAGCTCCCCACATCACACAAGTGCAAAAAAAGTTGGGGTCTGTAAGAGATACACACACTAAAAATGTTCTTGTAATAGTCACACAGATTGTCATCAGTGACATAGACCAGCCACTGAGCTATTTCTTCTTGTGCACGTGACCTGTAAGCATAAAGCAAAAGTTTAGCTGATGCATATCAGTGATTTTCATAAAATGTAGCACAGCAATAATAAACTGACCTAAGAGCCTCTAGATCGGCTACAGAACTACAATTCCCATCAGTATCAACGAGGGTGAAAGGTAGTGTATGCCCTTCAAGGGAAATCAAAAAAGCCCCCTTCTCATCCTTGATCAACCCCCCTTTACTTTCCCAATAATTTAAGATATCACTCATATGGTGGCAATAAGAAGATACCCCCTAATCACAAACCAAAAAAAAAAAAAAACAAATCACTAACATTTTTTAACAAGCTGACAAAGGTATAGGTTGTACAAATAAATATGTACAAAGAAAGTTAAGTGATAACTTACATATTCTTCTAGAGAAACCCCAAGGCGTTGGTAAATCAAAGTTACCTCTTCTCGGGCGATCCACGCCTTATCCACACCATCCTGAGTAGTCACTTCTAATTTGAACTTTGATATTAGAAAACTGAAGCAGCCTAGAAATCGAATCTCCAACCACTACGGAGGTCAAATGACTAATAGCCCCTGAAATACCAATGGGGCGAGCCCAATTTTTGATAGTCCCAGGTACTAAGAGGCTAGTTATAACCTACAAATTAAATTACCAAATCTATCATAAAGAATATCTAGGAAAATTTTAACGCAAATAGAAAAACTAATGAATTCGTACCCTTGGAATCCAGAAATCATCTAAAGGAGCAATAGGACTACTCCTCCTCCTTCTCCTCCTCCTCTTATTCGGCTTGGGAGGCGTGATTGACTTGCGGTGCCTATCTTTAGTCGCTAGTATTTTCTTTAAGTCCGGGTTTTCAGCTGTAAAATACTCGTGCATCCAAATAGGTTCATGGCTTACTTTTGAAAAGCCCTGCAAGTTATAAAACTAGTAAATGCATAGCAAACTAAAAGAACATGATAGGCCCAATAAAGTCACTAGTACCATATAAACCAAAAAATCGTATCACAGAAAGAAAAGCGAACTGGTGTACTGACACATGGATGACATCTCATCAAGATAGATGCGAGTCATCCAATAGATACAATCACATTCAAAGAAAAATGCCATATGGTAACAAGAATGTCCCAAGTGATAGCGAAACACACATTGTCACCAAATGACCTAGGCAAAACAAACTCAAACTCCCACTAACCTTGCCACTAGAAAAATAATGTGTCATTGTATCATACTTTTGTTTAAAAGATTGAAGAGACCAAATCTCAGAATAACCACATCACAATTATTCTACAAAAGAATTTTTTGAACACTTGAAGGAGACACCCAAGTCCGTCTAACAAACCAAGTCACAATTCCTGAGTCTTCACTTGTGATGAGTCTGATGACATATGTCTAGGGAAAAGTAATCAAAGTAGATAATTGGGCAAAGCACATACATAAAATAACAAATAAACTAGATAAATACATATATTGAAGATGGCCTACTGGAAGGCTATTATATTGAGAGCTTTTTGTCCCTAACACATGCTATAACCAAGTGTGCAGTTAATATGTTCGTACAGAATGAGAATCGCAGAGACCATATATGTACATGACTATGCTAATGCAACACCAGTAAGTCCCCTCGATTAAGGACTGCTCTTACAAGTGACACATGAACAGAAAACTTCCAGCAATTTCTTATTTCTGACCACATGCATAGACTCCACAAATTTATGTGTTAAGATAGGGCAGGCTTCCAATATACGTAAAGACCGCCGGGAATGCCAATGGAAAGCACACATTTCACCACCTCATACTCAACTAACACACAATTTCAACGTACACAGAAAAGCATGATTGTTTGGCCCCTAATATATTATTATAATTCATGAGGAAGTAAAACCTACGGTAGCACATAAGCATAGTAATACAAATCACCCCAAAGAGCAGAGGGGTGTAATAAAGGATGGGACGGTTTAAATTAGCGCAACAGCAGGACCTTCAGCATGATTACACCAGACAGCATTTTTACAAACTTCAACTTAACAAGGATCATTGGTATGTTGAAGCTCGGGACATCAACCTCATGAACAACTAGTTCCATTCCCACAGGACGGAAGGAATACTACGTTCTTAGTTTCTTTCTATTTCCGAGTCTCAAGAGTCAGGAGCATTAAATCAACAAACATGCCCAAACAAACATGATAATAACAAATGTAGCTCTAAATTAAATCAACAATATGGAGTATAATATACTCATGTTCATCCTGGTTGAATTGGACCAATTAAAATGAGTATATTTTTGTTTTTCAAAAAGACGTTTGATTATTTAGTGAGTTTGTTGCTTAATTGGTTCAATTCAAGATGTCAAATGTTTGAATTTAACAGAAATCTAAATGCCTACTATAGCTTAAATTTCCTAAATTCAGGTAGAACCGCTACTCAATACATTTTTTACTTTATGCTTTGTATTCCTCCTATGTGTAAGTTGTAACAATTTACCTACTGTATTAAGGAATGAAGTAGATTAAATGTAAGCCTGGGGACAGTTAATAGTTATCAAAATACTCTCTGTTGTTCTAATGTGTGTCTGTGTCTAGGGAACTTACTTTCAATATTTGAGATCATGATACATTTTAGTGTGTAAATTGCCGAAGACCTAGTGAGGAATTACCGAAGTGAACTTTTTCCTGGCATGATACCAAAAGCTGAAGGGAAAATGCCATTAAGTTACTTCACTATCTTCCAACTAACTACTAAAAAGTAACAAGCAATTATACTTTCTACATTAATCCATTTGCACAACAGCACGGGAATTTACCAATTTTTTGACCATCTTGGTAAACGCATCATATGATTTGTTCATCCAAGCGTCCATCCATCCAGAGCGTTTGCTTTTGATATTGAAAAGATCAACGAAATCGCGGAAAACCTTGTCTTCGTCGAAACGGAATCCGGCATCCACTGTAACTCCCTTTGTGCTGACCAGAAGTTTGTGCAATTGATAAAGAAACGCAAAGTAGTCATGGTCTTCTAACGGAACGCCGTCGAGCTCTTTCATTGGTACACCCTTATGATTGTCAGGATGAGGTTCAACTGAACTGACCTTATCAAGATCTACACCACCTCCTGTTATCTCCAAATTGAAGGAAGCATCATGAACTGAATTGAGACCTCCTGATACATCTAAATCCAAGGAACCATTATCAGAAGAGACAAGTGGAGGATTAGAAGAGAGCAAGTCATCCAATAGATTTTCAGTTGTATCATAAGAGATAGTAAAGAGATTGCTATCACTTAAATCAATGTCCCCATAATCATCAGAAGACATCATAGAAGAAAGAAAATGATCTCCAGAAGTGAAATCACTACAATCTGTGTAAACATGATTCTCATCATACGAAGATAGATTGTTTTCGGAGGCAGGGTATGAGAACAATTCATGAAAACCTAAAGAATCAGGTTCTGTATTTGACGGTTGAGTTGGACTAACCATGATTGATTGAAAATTTCTTTGGTTCCTAATTTCTCTTCTCAGCCTACTGGGGAAAAGACGAAGGAGGCTC
>JAJJMA010019225.1:0-11755 GCA_023529015.1 Papaver nudicaule | reverse complement strand
CTGTAGATGGTGAAAAATGAGAGAGGGACAAAATTGTCAAAACACTCTCGAAACCATGTCTTATTAAAGACAGTCGCCTATTCAGGCTCATCTCTATAGCTCAGGGTGCAATTCATCCCATGAGCCGAATAAACTCTCTATGAGCTCTCTCTTATAACTCCGGTGGAGAGGGTAATATCATAGCTCAGTACTAACGATCTCACCAATATATTAAACCCATCGATCAGCTCAGAGCCAGACCTCGCTGGATGGTACACGGTGAAAGATCAACAGAGACGTATCCTCATGGATTTCCTCTTAAAATACGACTCAATACACGAGTCTTGGTGCAAACCTCAGAAATATCGAAGCTCCAGGCCGGTCCGAGCTCTCTGAGAAGCATACACCAGCCTAAATAGGCCTAAGCGGACCTAATTCCCAAAATTCAGGAAGGTCTAGCATACCATGGATAAACACGCCATGACCTCAAGTGTGTTGTAGCATAAGCACTCACACCACGACTAGGGCACAGGCTGTCCAAAGTCGAGCTTGGCCAGATGCCAAAGCCATAAACGCCACATAGCATGGCACTACAAACCATGAAAAGCCATGGATTCACAAGAAATCAGCCTTGGCCAAGAGGCCAAGGCCATGGCACAAAGTGCCACAAATTTACTTGACCTTGGCCAAAGGCCAAGGCAATAACGAAAATAGCCGGAAGCAGGCTAGGCCTTGGCCACAAGCCAAGGCCGTGGCGCCATACTCCATGGCGCCACAATAAATGGGCATTGGCCGCAAGCCAAGAATCGTGGCTCCATAATTCATGGCGCCACAACAGGATGGCCTTGGCGCCATGAGCCATGGCGCCACTACGTTTAGCGCCAAAGGCGCGTCCCAGGATGGCCAAGGGCCAAAAACCATGGCGCCATCATTAATGGCGCCACAACAGGATGGCCTTGGCCAAAGGCCAAGGCCGTGGCGCCGTGAGCCATGGCGCCACAACTAGCGCCAAAAGCACATGCCAAACTAACCTTGGCCAAGGGCCAAGGCCGTGGCGCCATGAGCCATGGCGCCACCATAACTAGTGTCAAAGCGCAATCCAGCACTTGCGGCCTTGGCCAAAGACCAAGGCCACTCGACATCACACCATGTTGATTACGACAATCAGTCGTACAACCCTACTCTACTCAACTCAACTACGCAATAGCCGCGTATCACTCACTCGAGATATCAAGACGTCACACGGGAGGATAACTTTAGGGGTATTGGTCTGGCGGTCTACGGCAGTTGAAAGAAACTGATGGAGATAGTGGGCAGTTACGAGAAGATGGCATGAGTGGGCATGTTCCACACAACTCAGGCAGTTACGGAAACCAACGCATGTCCTCCACTCCTCCACTCTTCCACGACGTCCACCTTCTCTGTCGAGAGATCAGGGTGAGTTCAAACTATAAATAGAGGCTTCCTCTATTTTCCAAGGCAGAACATCAGAACGTTCAGAACAACTAGAACATTGAGAACATCCAGAAAACACACAGAGCCTCAGAGAAAACACCTGAGAATCTAAACTCGTTCTAGCCCTTGGAGATTTCCAGTCGACTTCACGACGGGAATCTTGAACTCTTACACCCAAAAACTCACCTTCTACCTGATCTCAAGTTTCTTCGCTGTTTCCCTCCCTAGACCAACCTCAATCCTCTCTGTGACCGAAGCAAGGTGGGAACGGCCATCCTTGGTTTAGGCTTGCCTTGTTCGACTTTGATCTCCGAGCACTACGAAAGTACCCAGAGACGGTACATTGTTTTTGCAGGTAAAAACAACCACCAATCTTTTATTTTAGGCAACCTATAAGTCAAACCTTTAACGGTTACTTTAATCAAGAACTCAAGAACAAGATATCTTTCATAACTGATTGATTCACACAAAGGGATTCAATTCAAGATACCGAAAGGCAATGCCAACAACCAAGTACGATACTTTAATTGTAAATGACAAGTCAAATATAATGCGGAAATAAAGTAAACTACACACAAGAATTTTATTAACCTGGAAACTACAAACTCGTAGAAAAACCCCGGGACCTAGTCCAGTTTGAATACTCTTAAGAATTAAACCGCCAACATACCTACTCTCGGACTTCGGACTAGTTGGTGTAAACAATATGACCATAACACGACTATTAGTCACAAAGATTTCCCCTCAGTATTCCTGCGCCGCCAACCACAACAAGGTGATCACGCACATGTACTCCCTTAGAGAAACAGACGTCCTTTATTATCTTCCCTAAGAATTGCTTCAGATTCCTTCGTAAAGACTATCGCTACCCGACCTCCAATCAGACGACTACAACCTTATGGACAACAACCAAATAGCGGTAGGTCAAACCACTAAATGATATCCTTGGAAACTTAACAGATATTTCACTGAAGTCGTTTTACACCTAGAGCGGGGCTATTTAAGTTTACTTGGTAATAAACTCCTCGAGATATCAAACAAAGTTTTGAAACCAAAACTCCCGAAAGAGCAACTTGTGGTCCCTGTTGGAATCAAGCGATAAATGGATGCAGTACAATGTGTATGACCGTGAAGAACAATGTAATTGTAAAAATAAATCCAATAACAACGATCTCGATTCCACTTAATATCTATAGGTTATGCACACAAACTGAAAGTTGCTTGCTGACAGATCCAGGTTAATAATAAAGAGTATGTTCTTATCACTACAATCTTGAATGACCTTATAGCAGAAAAGAAGGACCTTAGAATAAACAAGATCATAAGACTTTGATAGACGTGATAGAACAGAACACAAGTTCAATACAAAGAAGACTAGTAAACATAAACTAGTTTCCCTGAAGAGGTACTTCTAGGCTTCTCGATCCCCAAGAAAAGACTTGCACTAATCCAGACCGAGAGAAAACTCAAAGGTAAGTGACAGGAAAAGTGAATAACACAAGCTTACTTTTCCGAAGAATAAAACTTGGTAGAGGGACAAAGCTTTCATGAGAGATACCACTCCTATTTATAATGACTAAGGATTAGCTTTGAAATGAGGCTAACTTAATTTCGGAAACACATTAAAGCACATTTCCATATTAATTCAGAAATTCCTCACATAGACTCATAGCATTTAATGAGATATACTCCCTCCGTTACATTTATATAGGCGGAATTAGGACTTTTCATGTTTCAATTTATAGGCGGAGTTCAACTATCAAGGCATTTTTTTACAACTTATACCCTTATTAATAATACATAGGTAATTGTGTTAGTAATAAGACAAAGGGCAAAGCAAGAAAAGCACATGGAAATTTATGAATTCAAAAATGTTTTCTTAATCTACCTCTACCGATATAATTATAACGGAGGGAGTAATACTTTAACATTTTACATTAATGGGAAAGATATTCCATTAAATATTTGGCCAAAAGCATTCAAAAAAAAAAAAATACTCAATAAGATATATTTGGATATTTCATTAATTCGAAATATAGTGCTTACCAAATATACTCCCTGGGATAGAGTTCAATTCGAATCCGTATCCTTGGATTCGGAAATCTTCTTATGGTATTATTAACTTCCAAATGTCGTCATCAGCTTTGATAATGTCGACATTACTTCCTAGGCTTTGCTGGACGGGCTAGAACGATCCTAGGTGGAAGTGGGATCAGGTCCAATGTGGCTAATGTTCCGCATAAACGTATCATCGCAGACATTGGCAAGCCTTGTGTGTTAAGCTTAAGTGAACACGTAGGTTCAAGGACATTCCGAATCATACAATAAAGATATATCATTGAAAGTACCGTGTATGATTCTCCGAGTAATAGCAAAATGTTGATCATCATGAATTCTCGATTCCAAAGTAGATATTCACATTAATGATATCCGAGAATTCACACCAAATATCAAAAGAATAATCAATTGAATATTTGATCAAGTAGTATATATACGAAGATCTAATCACGTACAATATTGATCAGAAATCATGTGTTAACTAACTAGAGCGACAAACCATATTTCTGACGATGACTCAAACCAAATTAGTTGTACATTGAAGATGAACAAATTCAAACTTCAAACTGAGAATATCAAGCTCATTAATTCTTTGAAGCACAAATCAAAAAAGATAGGTTTCGAAATCTACATTCTGTTTGATGATAGGTGTCTAAAACACCTCTCTAAAGTATTAATTGCTTATGCCTTCTTTGCTATTTTTGTTGTATTAGTTGCATTTTACGTTTTGTTTCCGTTTGGTAGCTAATATGAGGTCATGCGGAGGAAAAAGAGAAAAAAACCACCAAAGTGAGCACAAAAGGGAAAAAAGGTCATTTCCAGGGCAAGCACTATCATCAGTCACGTGGGCGCTAAGGGTAAGTCATTCGATAAGGGGAAACTAGCTGAATTACTGGAGGCAGCCACATGCATTGCAGGAGGCAACCATTAAGGTTCCTAAAGAGATTACTGAGCGCCTAGTCATATTTGTTCAGGGCTTCCAAGGAGCATCCACTAAAGTTGATGTAGACGGACGAGTTCTGGATCGGGGCTGGCTCTCTCTATGCAAATCAGAAGCTTATGGTTCTCACTGAACTGGTTGTACTGCCGGAGAATAAGGGGTCAAAATGGAGGAGATTAAGGGTGTTTGTGAGCTCGAGATAAACCAGGAGTAGGTGGGTTCTGATGGGTTAGGACTGAAGCTGTGAAACAGAGTGAAGAATTGATGTTTATGTCGTTAGTTTCATGATGAATTGGAGGTTGTTGTTGTACAGTTGGGTTATGGATTGGAAGTGAAAGAAGGAAATTCATGTATGGTTCATATATTATGGATGAATGATTGCAGGAGGGAGATTTTACAGAGGTCTGAAGAACAAAATAGACTCAACTTTGCCCATTGTAGTTTGTGGCCACGAGTTGTTCGATTAAAAGACTGAATCAGCAGTTCAGTTCAGTTCAGTTGCGACTACAATCACTGAACCGAGCTATTGTCATTGGTTAGCCATACGTTTGAGATGCTTTGCGATGGATTGAGATAATGTTGGAAATTGGGCTTGGGATGGCCACTCAAGCCCATGTCCATAATGAATGGAAATTGTTTAAGTAGAGATATAAGGGAAATGTTTAGTCCCACATTCTGTAAAATCTAGAGGAGTCTCTAGTTTATAAGTTATTGAGTGATAGTAGCTTATGAATAAAAGGCTAAAGGTGCACCTTAACCTTAGTGCTTCGCACCGAAGCACCGCACCCGTACCACGCGTGGCGTGGGCGCAACTTGGCGCTTCCTTAGGCGCACACTTTGCACTTCGCACGCTCATAGCGAGGAGCACTTGGAGCCTTCGATTTTACACTATGGGAATCATTTGGACGGTCAGGATTTAATCTGAGATGATCCGTTAAGATCTAATGGTTTAGATCGTATCTAGTAGTTATGATCTAACGGTGTTGATTAAGTCTTTATCCAAAAGGTGTGATCCAACGGATATGACCTTTCCATTTGAAATTAGTGACTGTTTAGAAGAGTCATATAGTTTGAAGAGGTGACTGTTGGGAACAAACTTATATTTTGAATTAGTAATGGTTGGCAACAGTTACAACCGTAACTGGTATCTCTTCAACCCTTATATAAACTCAACTTCTGTTTGAGTTTGAGACACAGTAAAAATTTAATACATCTTCTTAGAGATTTTGAGAGTCTGTAAAAGAGAGTTGTGCTACATCAATCCGCGTTCGTTTTTGGCAATCATCGAAGTGCTGCGAAGATTTCCAAAGGTATTGTTGAATGCTGGAGACGTATGCCTTATAACTGCATCAGCATTAAGTGGAGGGCATTAAACGTCTTAAGTATAGAGATCACTCGCCTCAATACAATTCTGTTTTTAGTTTTTTGTTATTCTCATTCTTCTTTCTCTCTAATTTCTGTATAAGTTGGTCTTTACATAGTTTGTAAAGATTGTGTTTTCCTCACTCTGATTTGGAATCAGAAAGTTTGTGAAACTGTTTAATACGATTTGAGTCGTATTTGTGAATCGATAACAAGATTTTCTACAATCTTAAGACGTTTAATCGGTTTAATCTCTATTACTGATTGTGTTATTCTGTTTTCAGACAATGGGGATTGAAACAGAAAGTTCTGACGCTAATGGTTCTGCCAAAGTTGCCAACGTTGCTGGTTCGTCCAAAGATGGATCGCACATTCATTTGGAGAAACCAGAGAAATTTAGCGGGACTGATTTCAAACGCTGGCAAGCAAAGATGTTGTTCTATCTGACCACCTTGGGTTTGGCCTCTTACTTGACTGAACTGCCTCATGTGCCACAAAAGGATGAAAATGCTCATCGAGTGTCTGCAGTGGAAGCATGGAAACATTCTGATTTTCTGTGCAAGAATTATATTCTGAATAGGCTTGTGGACTCTCTCTACAGTGTTGATCAACCACTTGAAACAACAAAGGAAGTCTGGGACTCCCTTGAGAAGAAGTACAAAACAAAATCTGTCGGGGTGAAGAAATTCATCGTTGCAAAATTCTTGGACTTTAAAATGATTGACTCTAAGTCTGTCATGTCACAAGTACAAGAATTTCAAATCATCTTGCATGAATTGAAGGCAGAATTAATGGTTTTGAGTGAATCGTTTCAGGTTGCTGCGCTAATAGAGTTTTTGTTGTATCTGAAGTGAATATAATGAACAACCCAACAGAGTGGTGAGTTGATACTGGGCATACTCGTCATGTTTGTGCAGACCGAAGTATGTTTTTCGCTTTTGAGGAAGTAAAAAACAGTGAACCAGTTTACATGGGGAATGCAGCAACATCTTCAGTTGTGGGAAAATGCAAAGTGGTTCTCAAATTTACTTCGGGCAGAGAAGTGACTTTAACCAATGTATTGTATGTTCCTGAAATTCGGAAAAACTTGATTTCTGGATCCATTCTTGTGAAGAATGGTTTTAAGTTATTGTTTGTAGCAAATAAGTTTTTCCTTTCTAAGAGTGACGTGTATGTTGGCAAGGGCTACATGACCTGCGGCCTATTTAAGGCGAATGTAACCAATGTAATTAGGTCATGTGAATTATGATTCATTAAAGAAGTTAATGAATCATAATTCACATGACCTTATCTTTCATGCCAAATAGAAAAAGACTCAGCAATATAAGTAGAAGATGCAATCTTAATGAATATGGAATTGTTGCCCAAGTTCGAAATAGATTCACCCAAAAGATGTGAAGTTTGTGTTGAGTCTAAGTTTACTAAACCTCCTTTTCATGTTGTTGAAAGGGATACTGAACCATTAGAGTTAATTCATACAGATTTGTGTGATTTAAAAATGGTACAATCCAGGGGTGGTAAGAAGTTCTTCATCACTTTCATAGATGGCAGTACAAAGTATTGCCATGTTTACTTGTTGAGAAGTAAAGATGAAGCAGTTGATAAATTTCAACTTTATAAGAATGAAGTTGAGAATCAACTAAGCAAAAAAATTAAAATTCTGAAAAGCGACAGAGGCACTGAGTATAAGTCTACATTGGATGAGATTTGTGCTCAAAGTGAAATTGTTCATCAAACAACGCCTCCGTATTCGCCACAGTCAAACGGTATTGATGAACGCAAGAACCGTACTTTAAAATAGATGATGAATGCTCTTTTAATAAATTCAGGAGCACCAGACAACTTGTGGGGGGAGGCTTTGCTTACAACAAACTATATCTTGAATAAGGTTCCCCACAAGAAGAGGTCTAACACACCTTATAAATTATGGAAAGGTAGGAGACCTTCCTATAAATACATTAAAGTATGGGGGGTGCTTGGCTAAGGTAGCAGTACCGCTTCCTAAGAGGGTCAAGATATGACCAAAAACAGTAGATTGTATTTTCATAGGTTATGCTGAGAATAGTAGTGCCTATAGATTTCTGGTTCATAAATCAGAAATAGAGGATATACATGTAAACACCGTTATGGAATCAAGGGATGCAATATTCTTTGAGAATGTGTTTTCATGGAAGCCAGAAACTAATAATTCTCTCAGAAGGAAATTTGTTAGTGAAGATGAAAATACAAGTGCATCTCAAGTACTCGAGCAACAAGAAAAAGAAATTGTTGTAGAAACTCGGAAAAGCAAGAGAGGCAGAATTGAGAAAAAGTTACCAAATGACTTTGTGTATGACTTTACTGGTATGTTAGAGGATGAGCCTCAAACATTCAAACAAGCAATGTCTACACCTGAAGCCCCTTATTGGAAAGAGGCATCATATAGTGAAATCGGGTCCATCATGCAAAACCAAACATGGGAGATAGGTTATCTACCTCCAGGTTATAAGACATTAGGTTGCAAATGGATTTTCAAGAGGAAATTGAAAATAGATGGAACG
This sequence comes from Papaver nudicaule, assembly GCA_023529015.1. Taxonomy (NCBI): domain Eukaryota; kingdom Viridiplantae; phylum Streptophyta; class Magnoliopsida; order Ranunculales; family Papaveraceae; genus Papaver; species Papaver nudicaule. The sequence goes on along the minus strand of JAJJMA010019225.1, from coordinate 3,421 downwards.
ATAGAGAAGCATAAAGCCAGACTAGTGGTTAAAGGCTTTAGACAGAGGGAAGGAGAAGATTACTTCGACACCTATGCTCCTGTCACAAGAATAACATCCATAAGATTGCTTATAGCAATTGCGACATTGTATAATCTGGATATACACCAAATGGATGTTAAGACGACTTTCTTAAATGGAGATTTAGAAGAAGAAATCTACATGGAACAACCTGAAGGGTATGTAGTTCCCGGAAACGAAAAGAAAGTCTGTAAACTAGTTATGTCGCTTTACGGGTTAAAGCAAGCGCCTAAGCAGTGGCATATAAAGTTTGATAACACATTATTATCAAATGGGTTCAAGATCAATGAGTGTGAAAAGTGTGTCTACACTAAGTCGACACCAAAAAGTTATGTGATCATATGCCTATATGTAGATGCTATGCTGATAATGGGTAGTAACTCAGATATCATAAATTCTACAAATAAATTGTTGTGTAACAGTTTTTACATGAAAGACTTAGGCAAGGAAGATGTCATTCTTGGAATTAAAATTTCTAGAAGTCCAGAAAGGATAAAACTTTCTTAAGAACATTATGTTGAGAAAATTTTGGAAAGGTTTAGTAAGAATGATGACAAAGTTGCTAGTACACCTTTAAACATGCATGTTCTTCTTCAAAAGAATGAAGGACAAGTTGTTGGTCAATTGGAATACTCTCGTGTAATTGGTAGTTTAATGTACCTAATGAGTTGTACTAGGACAAACATTGCGTGTGCAGTGAGTAATTTGAGTATATTTACAAGTAATCCTAATAAAACTCACTGGCAAGCCATAGTAAGAGTCTTGAGATACTTAAGAAAGACCAAGGGTTATGGATTGCATTATACTACTTATCCAGCGGTTCTGGAAGGTTATGTTGATGCTCATTGGATCTCAGACTCAGATGATACTAAAGCAACGAGTGGCTATGTATTTACTATGGGAGGGGCTGCGGTATCATGGAAATCATCCAAACAGACGTTGATATCAAGATCAACTATGGATTCAGAATTCATCGCTTTGGACAAAGCGGCTGAAGAAGCAGAGTGGCTTCGAGATTTTCTGGAGGACATACCAGTATGGCCTAAATCGGTGCCTGCAATAACTATTAACACAACGGCAATTGCAAAGGCACGGAGTAAGATGTATAATGGAAAGTCTAGGCATATACGCCTCATGTGCAACCGTAACTGGTATCTCTTCAACCCTTATATAAACTCAACTTCTGTTTGAGTTTGAGACACAGGAAAAATTTAATACATCTTCTTTGAGATTTTGAGAGTCTGTAAAAGAGAGTTGTGCTACATCAATCCGCGTTCGTTTTTGGAAATCATCGAAGTGCTGCGAAGATTTCCAAAGGTATTGTTGAATGCTGGAGACGTATGCCTTATAACTGCATCAATATTAAGTGGAGGGCATTAAACGTCTTAAGTATAGAGATCACTCGCCTCAATACAATTCTGTTTTTAGTTTTTTGTTATTCTCATTCTTCTTTCTCTTTAATTTCTGTATAAGTTGGTCTTTACATAGTTTGTAAAGATTGTGTTTTACTCACTCTGATTTGGAATCAGAAAGTTTGTGAAATTGTTTAATACGATTTGAGTCGTATTTGTGAATCGGTAACAAGATTTTCAACAATCTTAAGACGTTTAATCGGTTTAATCTTGATTACTGATTGTGTTATTCTGTTTTCAGACAATGGGGATTGAAACAGAAAGTTCTGACGCTAATGGTTCTGCCAAAGTTGCCAACGTTGCTGGTTCGTCCAAAGATGGATCGCACATTCATTCGGAGAAACCAGAGAAATTTAGCGGGTCTGATTTCAAACGCTGGCAAGCAAAGATGTTGTTCTATCTGACCACCTTGGGTTTGGCCTCTTACTTGACTGAACTGCCTCATGTGCCACTAAAGGATGACAATGCTCATCGAGTGTCTGCAGTGGAAGCATAGAAACATTCTGATTTTCTGTGCAAGAATTATATTCTAAATAGGCTTGTGGACTCTCTCTACAGTGTTTATCAACCACTTGAAACAACAAAGGAAGTCTGGGACTCCCTTGAGAAGAAGTACAAAACTGAATTTGTCGGGGTGAAGAAATTCATCGTTGCAAAATTCTTGGACTTTAAAATGATTGACTCTAAGTCTGTCATGTCACAAGTACAAGAGTTTCAAATCATCTTGCATGAATTAAAGGAAGAATTAATGGTTTTGAGTGAATCGTTTCAGGATGCTGCGCTAATAGAGAAACTTTCATCTTCTTGGAGAGACTTCAAAAATTACCTTAAGCACAAAACCAAGGAAATGAAGTTGTAGGAATTGATATTCAGGCTTCAAGTTGAAGAGGAGGGTCGAAAATCTGAGAAGAAGAATGAGAAAAGTTCTGAAAACTCAAAGGTGAACATGGTGGAAGAAGGAACCAGTAAGAAGCGTAAGAAAGGTGGCACACACAAGAAGAGCAAATCGAAGAAGAAGAAATTCGATGGAGATTGCTTCAGGTGACAAGACCAACAAAAATAAGAAAGGCAAGTTTGAAGCATCATTGGTTGAAGATGATGACAGAGTGGAACTGAACATGGTAGCCATGATGAACAACTTCAAGAAATTCAACCTTGGTCCTAAACCCAAGTATAGAGTTTCTGTTGTATCTGAAGTGAATATGGTGAACAACTCAACAGAGTGGTGAGTTGATACTGGGGATACTCGTCATGTTTGTGCAGACCGAAGTATGTTTTTCGCTTTTGAGGAAGTAAAAAACAGTGAACCAATTTACATGGGGAATGCAGCATCTTCAGTTGTGGGAAAAGGAAAAGTGGTTCTCAAATTTACTTCGGGCAGAGAAGTGACTTTAACCAATGTATTGTATGTTCCTGAAATTCGGAAAAACTTGATTTCTGGATCCATTCTTGTGAGAATGGTTTTAAGTTATTGTTTGTAGCAAATAAGTTTGTCCTTTCTAAGAGTGACGTGTATGTTGGCAAGGGATATATGACTGTTTTAGGTGTAAAACAATAAAGAGAATTTGAGGGGTAAAGTATGAAGTGTAATGATGTAATAAGAGATTGTAATGGAATTCGAGAGGTCAAGATCGAACAAGACTCGCCTAAACCAAGAAATGGCCGTTCGAGTATTGCTTCAGTTACAAGAAGAGGATTTTAGGGTTGGTTTAGGGAGGGAAGCAGAGAGAGAAGAGATCAGAGAATTGCTATGATTTTCTGTGATGTTGTTGATATGATTGCTAGATAAGGATGGATATTCAGTTCTCACTAGATATTAAATGCTGAGTGAGAAGAGTTAATCAATTATCGATAAGATAGACTTGATTATACTTGCACTGAATTAAACTGTTTGTTCTTGCTGAACTTGTTGTTATTCCAAACTGGTCGAGTGACCTATTTATAGCAAT
>JAJJMA010019191.1:0-36249 GCA_023529015.1 Papaver nudicaule | reverse complement strand
CCATCCTTGGTTTAGGCTTGTCTTGTTCGACTTTGATCTCCGAGCACTACGAAAGTACCCAGAGACGGTACATTGTTTTTGCAGGTAAAAACAGCACTGGATTCAGCCAATGATTTTGTTCTCTTCTTACCACTTGCCATAATGTTTATTTTTCTCTGTTATACTTGACCAGTTTAATTTTCTACGGATTATGATTAAATTCACTGCTTTGCTCTTCTTATAAAGGCATCATATATGCATCCATTGGTACGTCATATATGAAAAGGCATCATATATGCATCCATTGGTACGTCATATATGAAAAGGCATGCATGCAGTTGAATGCATTAGGACGTGTAATATTGAAAAGGCAAAATTTTGAATGACCTAACCGACAGGCTTTAAGGCCTGATAAGACTCAAAACAATTAAGAGTAACGAGAAACGAGGAGTAATTATGAAAGGTTGGCTAATGCGTTTGGAAATGAAACGTTTTCTGCATTAGATATCCCTACCCTCTATGTAGGTGTAGAAAATGCCTTAGGCTAATTTAAGGTACTTAAGAAAAGATTTGTACTAAGGAGGGCATCCATAAGAAGTGAAGTGTGGCGACAGCGGCATCTGCCAGCGGTATTCTCCTACAAAAGAAAGGACGTTGAGAAATGTTCGGATACAGCGGTATATATCAAGATAGTATCAGCGGCACGGCCTCGACAAAAGCTGAGTAAGTTGGTTGAGCATTTAATGCTGAACAGAACGGTCGGATTGTCAAAGTTGACTGGTTGACTCAGTGGAGTTCGAGTCATCAATCTTATCCAATGAAGAGGAAGGACGCTGAAGATGTAAAGAATAGGCGCTGAGACACAAAAGAAGGACGGCGGTATAGAAGATGTTAGGAAGAAGACAAGTGGTGTCAGAATGATTTGTATGTATTAGTTGTACTCCACTATATGTTAGCGCCTATATAAGGCTGGGTACGCCTACTGAGAGAGGGGTTGGAAAAGTGATTGCTAGGGTTTGATGTATTGAGAAGAATACTTTCTTCTCCTTAGCTCAAACTTGTGGTAAGATCTTAAATTGATTGTAGAGTGAAAGTCCTTAGCAAGGTGAGAAGCAAGGATGATTTAATGATAATTCATACTTGAATGTGATGGTTTTACCTTTCCATATGTTGTTCTTATATTCTATATTGATGGTTATATATCTTGCTTATGTTATGGTGTTTACATATATGCTTAGGATGTAAGTATGTTTGTTATATTGTGTTTATGGTCTTAAAATAGGGGTGTATTGGTAAAATCTCCACTATGGGGATTTTACCCAACTACACTCTAAACATACATTAATGTCATCCCTAATCTCAAGAGATGTGACTCTCCATAAAGAGCCAGTTGGCTCATCATAACTACAATCCTAACAAAAGTGGAATGTTATCCCTATTAACCAACGCTGCTACTTTGCCCTTTTTGGATTTCAAGTTGTACTATGATTTGCATGGAGTACAAAAAAAAAATCTATCTGGGGAATCATGGACAATTATAGTTATGGTCCTAGGCCGACCAAACAAAATACATAATGTAGAGTACATATTGTCCTATGCTACACTCTATACTATAGCGATTAAAATATTTGCCTTTTTACAATTATTACTAGGAGGGATAATATTAGAAAATTTTGCGAAAACTAATAAAACTTCAAAAATAACAAAGGAAAATTTTGAGGATTCACGCCTCCCTTCAAAAACTAGTAGTATAACTAGTAGCTCTAGCATGGTTCCAAATCCTCTGGACCAAAACCTTTACTATTGTGACATTTGTCTTTCTATATTAAAACTTTACTATGTTTCCATGTTTCAGGTTAAGAAATAAATTGAATTCACATTTACAATAAGCTAGTTGAACATTCAAAAAAGAAAATCAAACACATAATTTGAATCAGATGTCTCGTGCATATGCTCTCGGTCAAGAATCTGATAAAATTCATATACTTGATTTATGCATCTTGTATGTAGTATGTTGATGCTGCTGATTTTTGGTAACATAAAATACATCTTGGATATATTTTGCTTTTTTGATTTCCTCGAAAGAAATATCTTGGATATCAATACTACCCATATTTATGTACCAAAAATAAAAATAAAAAATACTACCCATATTTACATAAGGAACTATTTTCCCACACGGTTCATAATGGCTTGGTGGTTTTGTTGTTTCCAAGTGCACACGCAGGGTGTAATTAGGGTTTGGGTTTTGTGGCCATGTGACATTTAGATGAGGTGGGGGGAGAGTAGGTATTTTGAGAAGGGAAATAAAATGATGTAGAGTGAGAATTTGCGTCTAAAAAGATCAAAGAGAAGATATGATTTTCACGGTTAATGGCTTGGTGGTTTTGTTGTTGCCCAAGTGCACACGTGCATGACAAATATGAGTTCTGGTCATGACACGCAGGTTGTAATTAGGGTTTGGGTTTCGTGGCCATGTGGTATAATTTGCCCGGCTATAAAAACAGAAAGATGCGTCTTATAGCTAGGGTTTAGAGAAAGTCAAGATTAAAGATACGGGGAAAAGAAAAGGTAAAGAACAAAATGTCTTCTACTAATCAAGATTTAGAAACTAGAATAGTCAATATTTACACAGGGTTCCGATTTAGAATCATAGAAGGGGAACTTGTTGGTTATTTCTCATATCGTCCAACGGAGTTGCCAATTTCTTTGGTTGGAGAAGAAGAAGAAGATGATTTCGATGAGTACTCTTCCGATGAAGACTATAATGATTCAGGTCCCGAGCTTTATTACTGGAATAGGGCTAGATATGGTGCTTCCAGTGATGAATCTGATGATGAGTATAAGGGTGAAAGTGATCATGATTCAGACCCCGAGCTTTATTTATATGGTGCTTCTAGTGATGGTGAGTCTGAGGATGTAAATGACCATGATTCAGACCCCGAGCTTTATTACTGGAATATGGCTAGATATGGTGCTTCTAGTGATGGTGAGTCTGAGGATGTAAGTGATCATGATGATTGGCCTTTCAAGAACATCATCAATATTGTCGACAGCAGCAGTGATGAAGACGAGGAGGGTGAGATTATCGTACAGTCCCACCAAGTCTGAAGGCTCATCATCATCATCATCATCATCATCATGTGGGTAGGATTATTGAGTCTTAAAGCCCTAATTACACACCGGTTTCTTTTTTGTGGAGCTATCTGTTTGTCTTTGTTTTATTTTGTTTAGTTTGTGTAGTTATTTTGCTCGGACATTTTTTTTTTTTTTTTTTTTGCAGTTCGTCACTTTGCAATTTCAGTTGGACATGTTTATCAGCACTATCAGCACCCTCTTGTATATATTGATGTGTTTTGTTTATTAGTAGTTACTTTTGTATGAATCAGTTTGTATTATGAATGTTTTTTGTTTGACCCAACCCTAAATTTATTGAGAACTTTAAGGCTTAGTTATATCCCTTGTTTTAATGGGACATTGATTAGACACCGGCAAGTCCTTGATGACTTGACTTTGACTAAGTTGACTTAAGTATCTATAGGAAAAAAACCCATTGAATGGTTCTTAAGTTTATTCTTAATCAATAAATAAAAATCCATGTAATTTCACTTATTGTTTTAATGGCACCTTAATTAGACACCAGCAAGTCTTTAAAGACTTAAATATCTATAGGAATATTTGTCTCCGTTGAATGGTCTTAAGTTTATTCTCGATCAATAAGTTTATTCTCAATCAATAAATAAAATCTATTTTATTAAAAGAAAAAAAAACTTGGGTTGGTATTCCACCAAATATAAAAGATACTCATTCATTTTATTAAAACGTGAAAGTAGGGCAGTGCCCATTGCATACTGCTTTATAACCTGATCAAGACCTAAAAGATAAAAATGAATGAAACATTTCATTGAGAGTCATAAAAGAATTAAATTAATGGTATCCCCATTGAAACTTCAAGCCTTCTTCTTTGAACCGATAGAACTACATACCACTCGGGACACACAAGTCATCATAATTATCACCAACATCTTCATTAGACTCTTTCGCTGGAGATAGTAAATCGTAAAGAGCATTTATTTCCTCTTTGCAAGTGAGGTCGAAGTCATGCCAAGTAGCAAAACCTTTAGGAGGAGAACCCCATTCATATTTGACTTCAGCAGGTGTAGGAGTACTATTCTCTACATCATCAATTCTGTTGACTTCAGCAGGTGTAGGAGTACTATTCTCTACATCATCAATTCTGATGACTGCAGGAACCTCAACACCATTGATTTGAGATCGTATTTCAGCCTCTAGTGGGACATCGGGGATGCAAAACACCTCGCTTATTGTCATTGTGATCGTTAATTTTTTTGGCAGAGCATCCTTTTCAAGAAAATCTCGCCTCGGGTTTTTGGCACTTCTCTTTTCTAGCTCAGGAAAATGTTTTACATCTCTTTTGTTTGAACTTTTGGCACTTCTCTCCTCTAGGTCAATAAAATGTCTTACATTTCTTTGGTCTGAACTCATTGTTCTCGTCTGATATATTTCTCAGTTATAATGATGGTGTGGCTTTTACGGCCTCTTGGATCAATATTTATATCAATTTCTCAAAGGTATACCCTAATTTCATTTGTTTAATGGTAACTAAATTTTTGGAATGTATATTTCATTTAAGATCCTCACGTGTATGTATGCGCCGTATATTCCAATATTTTCTCAAAGGTATACCCTAATTTCGTTTGTTATGGTAGCTAAAATTTCGGGATGTATATTTCATACTATATGTTCCGATGCTCACGTGTATGTATGCACCATATATTCCAAAATATTCATATTACTATATACACGTACATCACCACATTGGATGCGTATAACAAATTTACTTAATCTGTGCCTAATTTTCCTAACACAACAAATTGAGAAATTGAGTATATCTAAAAAAAAAAAATCACTTTTACCCAATCTTAACTGACAAAATATCAGAATAAAGGATCTGCAAAGGCAACAGATGACGAAAAACAATCAATTTGATCCAATTCTAGAAATTCTTTGGCATTTCTCTATGTGGTGCTAAACAGATGTAGCAGCAAGTAGAGATACATATGCAGGGCGGAAATCAAGTATCCCCAGGGCGGAAACTCAGTTCCCGTCTCGTAAATATTATCGTTTGACCTTTTTTTCTTTGCATCCCCTCTACACCTCAACATCTAACCATCCATCTACCTAGCTTTTCTTGACCGTCAGATCCCCAATGACTCTTTTTTCAAAATTCGAAAAAATAGCCGTTGGGATCTCTTCTATATAAGAGAAATTTGATTTTTTGACCAACATCCATCAGTATTCTACACCAAGTCTCTCTGATCAAATCAATATGAGTTCGAGGTATACTGAAGCTGAAGATCTTGCTCTTACAAATGCTTACGTCACCGTTCGTGCAACACACGCAAAAGAGTTATGGGAAAGGATTTTTCAAACCTTTTACCAAGGAAACCCAAATGAAAGATCATGCAAATCACTTAGAGTCAGATTTGCAAGGATCAAGAAAGATTGTTGTGTCCTTGGAAATTACATGCGCCAAGTCGCCGAAGAACAATGGGGATGGGATGATGAACAAGTAGTGAGTATTTTTATCTTCTATTGTGATTTATTTTGTATGGCTACTTTATAATTTGATTTGTAAATCTGCAGGAAGCTATGGCATCAGCCCTCTATTTCGAAGAGCAAGGAAGCGTGTTTGCATTATGGAGTTGCTACCGCGTGTTGAGACAAAATCTACCAGAATTTGTAATGTAATGCAATGTTTTTTAAACTAGTTATGTAATGTAATCGCAAGTTTATCTAGTCATGTACCAATCAAGTTAGCAAATAAAAAGTACTACGCCGGTTATAATTAAAAGTTTCAAGTTAGCAAATAAAAAGTACTACCACAGTTATAATCTAAACTAAAAGTTTCAAGGAAACACGACAAATAAATAAGTACAGGTCGATGGGTTTTTCTGTATAGAAACTCATTCTTTACGAAAACTTTGTTTTCGCTAGTCAAAAGTCAAGCTTTGACTGTGCGGAAACTCAGTTTCCGCCAAAGAAAATTTACGGAAAATGAGTTTCCGCACAGTGGAAGCTGCGGGTATCGAGTTTCCGTCTAAAATTGGCTAAGACCATTGTGGTTGCCAATTTGTGCCATCCCTATATGACTCAAATCTAAGGATGGGTTATAATTAACTAGTAATGAAAAATCAGAGGAATGAAAATGAAATGAAAAGTCAGTCAGGCGAAACAAATCAGCTCATTAAGGTGGCCTGACTCGGTTTTATTTTCACCCAAGACTTTGAAACCCTATTAATCTATTTCCGCCCAGTCAAATGACTTCCTAGTTTCCATTGACAGTCGACCAAACCCTGTAAAACAACCAAATTCTCTCCTCATTTTTTCCGCCTTTTCTTTTCTCTTCTTCCATGGAGCGATAGTTAGTGTTTTTTTTTTCTCTCATTGAGGGTTTCCTGAGAGCATCGTGTAAGTATTTAGGGTTTCGTTTCATCCATTTTTGCTGTTGATTTGTTTTTTTTCTTCAAATCTTTGGATTGATATTTTCATTTCATCTTTTCTTTTTAGGGTTAAGCTAAGAGCTATTGCAGGAGGAAGAGATACAAAATCAGGTATAAATTTCACCTTTTCCTTTTAGGGTTTTCTAGTTTATGATAAAGTTTAGGTTTTTGTGTAAAGGGTTTTCTGAAATATGATAAAATTTAGGTTTTTGTGTAAAGGGTTTTCTGATTTATGATAAAATTTAGGTTTATGTCATACAAATGATGTTAGTATTGTTTGTGGTACTTAAATGGATAAAGGGTTCAGTTTAATTTGGATAAGTCTATGGGTGAGGAAGAGATACAAAATCAGGTATAAATTTCACCTTTTCCTTTCAGGGTTTTCTGATTTATGATAAAGTTTAGGTTTTTGTGTGAAGGGTTTTTTGAAATATGATAAAATTCAGGTTTTTGTGTAAAGGGTTTTCTGATTTATGATAAAATTTAGGTTTTTGTCATAAAATGATGTTAGTATTTGTTTGTGGTACCTAAATGGATAAAGGGCTCAGTTAAATTTGGATAGGTATATGGTGTGAATTTGCTCAAGTTGTATGTTTGTTTGTAAATATTTGTGCATTCAGTTTCATGTCTGTTTGGGTGTCAATATGGTAATTTGATCTCATAGGGTAGAGAACAACGTCGTATCATGCCTTATGGACACGTGTGTCCGTGTATTTACGGACTTGTACGCCCAAAAAAATGTAAGTCTGTCGTGACGTTGTAATACCGGTGACATCTCAAGCTCCTTCCTCTGGACTCGTACTTTGACGTAAATCAATGCATTAGTTTCAGAAATGAAATATTACAAAGAAATATATTCAATAATCTGTAGCATATACATATATAGGTTTAGTGTAGCTAGTTAAATTTCTGAACTTGAATCTTTGTTTGTCATCTACTCCAGCAATGACTTTAAAAGGCCATATATTGATATTATTTTGGACACTGGATCAACCATTTTTCTACCAATTAAACGTTTCGCATCTACAAATTTGTGAAATAACATACTCAGAGGATGCCAAAAGTTTATAATTAATTTGTAGATGCCAAATGATTAATTGGTAAAATCATCGGTGATCTATGTGTCCAAAGTATTGTTAAAATAAGACCTTCTATAGTTATTGTTGGAGGTGATAACAAACCCAGTATCGAATACATTTGTATTTAGAAGCCATTTGTCTACTTAATAAAAATAAAATTCCAACATCCCCTAGAGCCATACTAATCTACTAATGGCCCCAGCCTTACATTTTTCACAGGTGAATGAGGATTTACTTTTTTTTCTAGAGGATGGAGGATTGCAAGCTAAAGCAACCTTGTATAAACATAATGATGAATTGGCTAAACAGGTAATGTTATGATCCTGAGCAGTTTTGTTGTGAAGATCATTCCAACGTAAACCTTTTAGAATATATATCTTTATGGTTATGATCCATGCGATATTAAAGAATAAGAGTTGTAGCCTAGCTGAAATTAGGTGTTTCTCTTTTTTCAGCTAGAACACACGGAGCAGCAGCTCGAAGAACTTCTTGATATTGTAGTGTCCAAGTGCAGGTATTTCTCCATTTCATGCAAACTCACAATAAAAATAGAGATCTTCGGAGGATTTTTCGTAATTCTTGTCGATTAGTAAATTTCAAGATGAGAATGATCGGAACTTTCATTTTTTTTATAAACTTGTGTCTCGTCTCAATCAATTTGCCTTATTTAACTCGAACTTAGATTAGAATTGGTAAACATCATTGCTTCACATGAACAACATAATGAGCGTTCCAGAGCCTTCCAATTCGATACTTCGTTTGTGGAATCTGTCCCCTTGTTCTTGTGTTGTTTTGGTTAAAAACTTCAATATGTAATATTTGAATTTGGATTTTCTTTTAGGGTTTTCTGATTTATGATAAAGTTTAGGTTTTTGTGTAAAAGGTTTTCTGGCCATATCTCCGGCCATATCTCCTTCTTCTCCGGCCATATCTCCTTCTTCTCCGGCCACCACCACCACAGTTAAAACTCCTCGTTCTCAACTCTCTTTCACCCGACAGAAAACCAACCCAACCCTCTTTCAACTCTCCTGACTGTACCATCACTTATAAGCAACACTTCCGTCCAACACCACCTCCCCCCGACCACCATCTCCATCACCTCGATGGGATAGGGTTGTGTTGGGGGCGAGAGATTTAATTTTCTAAAATTACCCATGCTTCCTTACTGATGAACATGGGGTAGGCAAAATCTTCCATGGCTTTCTCAATTCCCTCTTGCTAATTCATTTTCCTGTACAGTTTGTTTCCTATTTGATATTCTGCACTTAAGGTGTTTGTCTAAATGCTGCTGTAAGAACTGTCTGCATATTGCACTTTCTGGAAGCTACAAAGTACGCTGACCCTGCTGGCGACTGTGTTTGAATGGCCTCTACAAGTAATTGTCTTGTTCCTTGCCCTTTTAAAGACTACCATGGATGTCGGGATGGACTAATTGGGAGTAAGGGTTTCGTTTGCTTGGTCGATCATATAAAGAAATCACACTTTGGCAGCGAAGAAAGGCAGAATGCTTTGAAAGAAGCCATAACGAATGACTTGGATGTCTTTGTCAGTTTAGAGAATGCATTGAAGACATTGAAACAGTGTATTTGTTGTGAGTGTATGCGCATTCATTCTTGGAGCAGGGTATGTAAACATGATAGGAATGTTGAGGTGCGACCTACAATGGGTGAATCTCTTGGAGATACGCCTGAAGTCATCGTAGGGGTAACTCGGCCTTGTTCTCAGGAGACTATAGTCCAGTTGGATGAAGATTTTGAGCTCAACGCGGAGACATTAGATGCGGTCTTTAGAGCTTCTGTGGGTACTGTGAAAAGTATTCCAAAGGGATGTAGGCTTGCGTTTTCACACACCCTCAAAGCAATTCTTCTGAAAGTAGCGGCAGAGCCTAGATCTATCACACAATGGGTTAAGCTCTTGTTGCTCCTCCGTTGTACGTTGAGGGTTTTTAGACCTAAGGGTAGAAAGGAATGCAAGTCTGGGAACCGCAAGGCAATTCAACAAAAACTCATCTTACAAGCTTTGAAGACTTGGAACGAAGTTGGTGGTATTCACAAGCTTGTGAGGGAGGTTCTCAAGACCAAGGACGGGGTATTCAAGGAATGAGGTTGACAAAGAGAAAGACAATAGGTTGCACACCAACGTCACAACATGTTTACGTAAAGTAGCGGATGGTCATTTCACAGCAGCGGTTAAAGCTATTAGCTCGTCAGGGGTGGCACCAAACAATGCATATACAAGGAAAGCGCTTGAAGACAAACACCCAATTATGCCCCCTCCTACAAAACCAACTATACCCTTGCAAGAGGCACCTTTAGTCGCAGAAGAGGGTACCATCCTAAGCTGTATCAAATCATTCCCTAAGGGGACATCTTGCGGGAAGGATGGTCTACGAGCACAACATCTTTTAGATGTCTTTTATGGGGAAGGTTCCGCTGTCGCTACCGAGTTGGTTGGGGCTATCACAAGGGTTGTTAACTTGTGGCTTGGAGGGAGGTGCCCGCTTAGCCTCGCAGAGTACATTGCATCAGCCCCTCTAACACCTCTTCTCAAGCCAGATAAGAGTATTCGTCCTATTGCTGTTGGGACGATTTGGCGTCGCTTGGTATCTAAAACGGCTATGAAAGGGGTGGGAAAAGACATGGCATCATACCTGCAAGACTTTAAGTTTGGAGTGGGGGTCTCTGGGGGAGCAGAGGCGATCCTTCACACAGTGAATAGGTTTATCAATAAACATCATGGAGACTGTAGCCTCACAATGCTCACTGTAGACTTCACAAATGCTTTCAACCTGGTAAATCGAACAAACATGCTTCTTGAGGTACGAAAGTTGTGTCCATCTATATCACCATGGGTAGAATATTTATATGGCCAATCTGCGAGATTATATGTTGGAGACTACCATATTTATTCGTCCACGGGGGTGCAACAAGGTGACCCCTTGGGACCATTGTTATTCTCTTTGGTTCTTCATCAGCTTGTGACAAAGCTAAAAGAACAGTGCACATTGGGCTTACATGCTTGGTACCTTGATGATGGTACTGTTATTGGTGACACGACAGAAGTGGCAAGGGCACTTAAGATAATCCAGGTAGAGGGTCCTACTCTAGGGCTTATTTTGAATATCAAGAAAACAGAAATTTTTTGGCCCTCTTGTGATGGACGGAAGCTAAGTGATGGGATGTTTCCTGCCGAAATCTCAAGACCGGATAAAGGGATAAAATTGCTTGGAGGAGCTGTTAGTCTTGATTCTAGTTTTGTGCAAGGACTTGCCATTAAAAGAGCAGAAAAGGAAGTGGAATTGATGCATACCTTATCGAAGCTTCGGGATCCCCAGAGTGAATTGTTACTCCTACGTTCATGTATGGGTATTGCCAAGCTATTATTTGGGCTCCGTATCTGCCAACCAGAATGGATGGGTGAGGCAATGAGGATATTTGATGGAGGATTGAGAGAGGTGACAGAAGACATTGTAGTCTGTGGGGGCTCGTTCTTCGGAGAATTACAGTGGAGGTTGTCAACCCTGCCAATTAGATACGGGGGTCTTGGGTTATACACTGCTAGCGAGGCAGCCCAATATGCCTTTCTAGCATCATGTGTCCAATCATGGGGTTTGCAAGATCATATTTTAAGGGACAGTGATGTAGAAGGTATGGATGATAGTTTTAACAAGGCACTGGAAAATTTGCGATTGACTTTCCCTGATTTTGACTTTAGCAACTTCACCAACAAAAACACCGCCCCCCCTAAATCCCAGAATGCTTTGGCGAATGCTCTTTTTGGTAAAGTAGTTGAAGACATGGACAGAGTGTATGAGTTATCAGATAGGCAAAAAGCAGTTTTTGGTTGTCTTCAGGCGGCGCATGCCCAAGATTTTCTCCGTGCTATTCCGATTGAGGGCCTAGGGCAGAAGATGTCACCGGTGGAGTACCGGGCGATTCTCAAATACAGGTTGATGATTCCTTTATACCCAGCGGATTCAAAGTGCCCTGCTTGTTTCACTGGGTGTTTGGACGCCTTTAGAGATCATGATGTTCATTGCAAGGTAGATCAAGGGTTTAAATATAGACATAACCATGTAAGGGATACTTTATATGATGTGTTGTGGAGAGCAGGTATCTCGGCGAAGAAAGAGGCAGCTGTCAATTTTTTGACAGACCCACTTGAAGGAAGATCAACACTGAGACCAGCAGATGTTCTCATTTTTGGGTGGGTTGCCGGAAAACACGCATGTGTTGACCTTACTGGGGTGTCTCCGTTAGCCGGTGCAGCGTATAGTTCGTTTACAGTTGGACAAGCAGCACTTAGGGCTGCCTCAGGTAAGGTTTTGAAGCATGAGAAAGCTTGTCAGGATAACGGACACGCCTTTATCCCCTTTGCTTTCGATACTTTTGGATTTTTAGCTCCCGAGGCGGTTGGACTTCTCAAGAGAGTACAAAAAGTCATGCATAGCAATGTCATGACTCCAGGTTCGAGAGAGTTTGTATTCCACAGGATAGGTTTTGCTATTCAAAAAGGGCTTGCGGCGCAATTTGTTGCTCGCTTGCCTTCTAAGACGATGTAATTTACAGATTATTATACTAAAAAAACTGCAATAAAAAAAATATGATAAAATTCAGGTTTTTGTGTAAAGGGTTTTCTGATTTATGATAAAACTTAGGTTTCTGTCATACAAATGATGTTAGTATTGTTTGTGGTACTTAAATGGATAAAGGGTTCAGTTTAATTTAGATAAGTATATGGTGTGAATTTGCAGATGGTCTTAACTCAATAAGCCAGGGCCTCGACAACCCTACTACTAACAATCAATTGAGTGTTGCATTATACTTTAGGTAATGATAGTGCAGCAGATAATTGTTGTTCTCAGTCTGGCAGTCTTCTTCTTCTTCTTCTTTTCTTGTTATCACCCGCTGGTAATGAAGAAGTAGAAGCCGAGGACTGGCGAAACTGAGTGCGCCTTTTTGCTGTTTAGGTAGTTAGTCCATGCATGATTGTCGATTGAGTCCATGCATGCTTATTCACCCTACCACTTGACTATTGCTCAAGCTAGTGACATTTGTGAACTTGAATCCTCGTTAACTTATGGCTTTGTTTATGTATACTTTATCAGCCGCAACTTTATATGTTGCCTTCTACGCAATGAAAAAAGGGAAGTCTCCAATAATTGCAGGGCTTAGTTTTTTGGATTTTTGGAAATCTCTTTTGTTGGAAAAATCATGGACCAGTGTGGGTTGCTTTTCAGATTTTGGCAATGGTTCCCTATGGTTGGGGTATTGAAGAGTGGTGTTGGTGTGGTTGGGATGCTAATTGAAACATTAATTGCTGGGTTAGGGTAAGCCAAGGGATAAGCATCGAAGGGTGTGTAACCTGTAAAGAGTTTAATTGGGTTTTAATTTGATTTGATGGGGGTGGTTGCTTTTTTATTTTATTTTATTTTATTTTATTTTGATACAGATGGGGGTGGTTGCTTTGAGAAAATGGGTTACTTATTAGGCAGGTGGAAACATTTACTGCTGGGTTGGGGGTAAACCAAAGGTCAGATTGTTTAAAATCCTCAGTAAATTGTTTTATTTTGTTCATTTTCTATTCCTCAGTCAAGTAAAAGTATTTTTTCTTCCCCTCATTTTCTTCATTTAAGATGAACAATCCCAAGCTTAATCCAGATTTTGTTAATAATCCTTGCAGGGCAGAATATGTTAATAATCCTTGCAGGGCAATCATCAGAAAGCATGTGATCGAAAACAATGGTCAGATGTACAAGCAAGGTTTGGATGGAACTTGGTTGCCTTTTTCTTCTTCTAGGTCCAATAAGCCAAGATGGTGGGACGAAGATCACGAGTGTAATGGTGTACCAGTTGCCAGGAATCCATATCATGTGCCTGAATGGGTCGACGGTGGTATTAGTGCAAGTGAAAGAGCTAGAACAGAACAAGCACCAGATCAGGAAATAATACCAGCACAAGCAGCTGCACCAGAACCATAGGTGATCAACTTGGATCCAGAACAAGCACCAGAGCAGAAAATAGTATCTGAGATCAAGAGGATTGCAGTCACCAGAAGCTTCAAATTCTAGATCACAAGGTGTCTGTTGCTGGAACTTTGGAGGTTCAAAGTGCATAGGAGTTGGTCTTGATCCTGACGAGTAAGGTTTTTTCTTCTCTTATTTGTGGTAACCGGATATGTTATTTTTTTTTTCTCGTTTTATTGTTGGTTGATACTAAGACATGGTGGTGTTATGTTTTGTTTTAGTTGTGATGGGAATGGTAATTTGTGGTTTACATGTGTTTAATCTTTTTTTTTTTTGTTTTTGTTTTTGTTTTTTCTTTCTAAAATGCTATCTTTGCTGTTGTTTCTCTTTAACTCATTCATGATGTGTAGATTTAGGTTAAGGGTATAATTCATTGTTGTATCGATTTAGATAGATAACCGTACCTTCAAAACATACATCAATGACATCCATAATCTCAAAAGACGTGACTCTGCATGAAGAGCAAGGTGGCTCTGTCCAAGAATCCTAATTCTTGGTCAAATCGCTGGGCACTACAACAGTGGCTAATTATCTATTGACCCTAGTCCTGGGCATATAGGATTAGACAGCCAAGAGCTATACACACCTACACTATAGCCATGATTTGTTGGCGTATTTTTCCATGGAGACTCTTGATTTTGTGTGCTGCACAGAGAGGTGTTGTCGCTTCAGTAATTATAATCTCAGAAGATTTTTTTGGTATAAGTATTTCCACTACAAGGAGTTGAAACTTAAACTGCCAAGGTTGATATTGATAGAGAGATTTGTTTTTTAGAATGGGAAAGAGACAATCTAACAATCAGTTATGTGAGATTGGAAAAAAAATATGAAGTCAATTAAACCAAGTAACCTGCAAGGAGCCAAGGATATTGTTGATAAACTATCAATAGATGATCTACATGAATTGATTGATCATGCGAATGGCATCCGCAAGGAGGACAAGTAGGTTTCTGATGCTGGGAAGAATTTACGTTGGGCGGAGATATGTCATGAAGATACTGATCTAGATATTGGAAAAAAATATGTTGAAGATTTTACGGCAGATGAACTCCAGGAGTTTGCCGAGTTTGCAGCTAACAAATTGGATATGCTTGACCTTTGGAGACTAAGTGGATGGATATCTGTCTGATGAATCAAGGGGGTAAAGCTACTACTAAATTCCAACAGTTGCGTTCTTCTATCTTCGCCAAATTCCGCACTT
Organism: Papaver nudicaule; assembly: GCA_023529015.1. Classification (NCBI taxonomy): domain Eukaryota; kingdom Viridiplantae; phylum Streptophyta; class Magnoliopsida; order Ranunculales; family Papaveraceae; genus Papaver; species Papaver nudicaule. The sequence continues at coordinate 21,441 of JAJJMA010019191.1, read as the reverse complement.
GGTTGAGCTCTTTAATGGCAAATTAAATTCCTGTGTTTCTTTTTTGTTTTCCATGCTCTCTTGTATCAGTACCTCTTTTCTGATTCCAGTATTCTCTTATGTTCTATGATTGTCCGTTTGTAATGTTTGTCGACCTTTATTTGATATTGTGGAGTTCGGAATTTCGTTGCTTCGTTGTATGAATCGCTTTCTTCTCACATATAGATAGTTTGGATCGGTCCTAAATTTTACAGACTGCAAAAATCAATTAGAAACTTGAAGTTGTGAGCAAATTCCAGTTAGTGGGAGATGGTAATAGTCTCTCAAATGCCTCAATCCCAAATTTCAGCCTTCCTTGAGATTTTCAGACATTTGGTACACACCTTAAGGTTCATGGGAAGTTGTAGAGGCAATCAGAATCAGTGTCAAAATGTTGGTATACAATTGGTGTGCGGGGAATGAAATTTTCAAAGGCATTGATCTCAATACAATTTTGAATAACTGGATGTTGTAATAACACAGTTGTAATCTGGTTCTACTATAATTGACCAAAGGGTTACAAAAGAAAAAGCGGGAAAAGCCTCTAAAGGACAACATGTCTAGCCCTCAAACAAGAATAAAGTCGAAATTTACTAAGCAAGGAGAGACTAACAGTTGATGAAATAAACACCTACAAATAATCCTTAGTGCTGTGGTGGTGTAGTCCAATCCATGCCGAAGATATCTCTTCCCCACCAAAAATCCTTGATCCAGAAAGGTTCTTCCTGAATTTGAGTGGGTCGTGGCAGCTGCCGCATCATCTGTAACCATAGATTGTGGTTTGAGAAATAAAAGACGTAGTAATTCTTCCTGCTTCCCGGGGGATGATAAAATCGAACTTCAAAATTTTCCGCCGCAAAGTTGTATGTCTGACACATGTGTTGTTTCATCAATGCAGGAGAAATGGTGAAGTCTTCGTCGGTGAATTTCCCGATTAACATTCTACTGAACCGTGCGTGCCATTCCTTTGTTGCATATTCGTGACAGTATGCCATTTCTTTTTTCTAGTTTAGATGTCTGAAAATGCTCTCAATGGAGAAGAAGAAGTCGTCGGTGGGAACTGTTTTGTAATGGGTGTTTGCTTTAATACTTGAAGGTGCTGGTTGGACACCAAGGTGCTGGTTGCTTTAAATACTAGTGTTAGTTATGGAGTTCAGTTATATCTGACATGAATCGTTTGACATGAAAAGACTCTATATATCTGACAGGAGACAAGAGAAGACTCTACAAAACAATTGAGTGTATGCATGGAGAAGCGGTTACATCATAAGACTCTACAAAACAATTGAGTGTATGGAGAAACGAGTACTAATGATGAAAGGTTGGGTGATGTGATAACCCTTCCCAAATAAACAAACTTTTTGATATTAGAAGAAGGAAGAAAATATGAGAAACACGCACAATCACCGTTGAAATGGAATCATATTTGATTTCATTGATCTGGTGTATCTTTTACATTCCATAATTAGTGGTCAAACACCACCGCACCATCATAGTCAACGCATTTTGTGGAGAATAGATACGCATAAATCTAGCATGCTGCAATTTTCTCTACATGCACTTGAGGTGCGGTCTACTAATTAACTTTCTTAATATATGTGAAACTATTTTTTAAAGCCCAGACCTTTGGTATTATCCCCTAAAACCAAATCTTTGTAGCTTTATTTTTTTAAACGCAGACCTTTGGTATTCCCTGAAACTGAAAATCTATCTATGAATCTTTCACCAAAAGCAGCTACGATCATCGCAAAGCAGGCAATCGACATCAGTATTTATATCATCATCCTGCCAATTGTCCTTCGGATTTGCGCTTAGTGATTTCTAAAAGGGCAATCTCATTTTGAAGGTGAGAAAAACTGCCTCATCCATCTACTCTAATTGATATTATGCCACCATATTTGTTCATAAGGCCACAAACTATTAGACATACATGCAAAAACAGTTGAAGGTTTTTTACGATTAAATTAGTTATGGTAGTGTGGATTTGCTACTTTATTAGCCTTTTTTTTCCTTGGTATGGTAACTGGCGGAATATCTTTCGATTTTTGTTTGGTTTCATGCTTTTGATACTTCACTTTTGTTAAGAAGCTTCCAAAAATGGTTTCATGATTTTACCATCACAATTTCATGAAATTTTTTTTTTTACTAGTCTGAAGCTGCAAGAATCTTATGTTGCTCTTTTTAATTGGCTGCATGTGGCAAACGATTTTTATCGCAGCTGAAAGCATTGTACCAATTTGTTGCATGTCAGAAACGACCACAGTTAGTTCTTAGAAATCCATTGTTCGAATTGAGACATTTGAACTTCAATTTATATTCCTGACTGAACACCACACAGTTTTGGTGCAATTGAATCTTGCAAACTTGCTATGTATAATAGATACGGAGAGTTGGGAACTGTGGATTACATTTTCACACAGCGGTGGATGGCGTAACAAATACGAAAAGGATATTGTGCCTTTTAATCAGTTGCATGTCGCATTCAATCAGATTTGAAAGCCTTGGACTAATCAGCATGCCGTAAACATCCCCTGTTATTTCACTAATTCAGACACATACATAAATTTGAAAGGAGTTTGGTCTTGAGAAGATAGTTCATTTGGCCAAAATAGAGATTCCAGAATCTATTCCTAATTACCTTGCAGGGTTCTGGAGGAAAGAAATACGGGTGCTCCGAATCAATGATTGTGATTTCTGTCCAGTCGTTGAAGAATTTTTGTTCTTCTTTGATCATAAACTGAAGAATAAAATAGTCCTACCGCCTATTGAACCCCTTATAGTTCCCAGAGACTTAGCCAAGTTCCTCTGTATATCTGAAGATGAAGCCATGGATCTGATAAACGACTCGAAAATAAATGTGCGTTGGATTTGTGAGGACTTGCGTGATCACCCTAATCCCATCGTTAGGGGTAGAGCTTTTGTGTTGGCTTTTACCAGACAATTCCTCTTCAGCAATAGTTGTGGAATGTGTCCATTGGCAGTTGTGCCCATATTGATTCAAGCTCTCAATGGTCTGTCCATTGTACCACTTGTTCTAGGACAACTGCTTGTGTCCCTGGATAAATTTCAAAGCAGGGGTTATCTCAGTTGTCCAACGTTATTTGCGGTACGTTTTAGTTTTTTATTACCATCTTTTATTCTCAAATGTTGTCGTATTGTTTCCGCTACAATTTAAATATTTATCGCAGGTATGGGCACTGGAGCACATGAATTTTCTGGAATTCGACGAGCCCATGCAACCTGGTCCTCTTTCAAATTTTTATGAACGTTACATGCATAGCTACGGCGTGGATGCTGTTATATCTGTCAGAGACGTCAGGAGATGGGCAATTGGAAACATTCTGGCTGCCATAAATGTTAGGCATTGGAAGAGCGGATCAGTTCATGCAAAGCTCATCGTTTGGAGAATTCCGCACTGGAATTTCGATCCCCTGATCTGGTCTACTAAAGAAGAAACCTCCTATGTTGTGCTTCCATCTCTTAAGAAACCAACTTACTATGTCCCAGCCCTTGTCCTAAGACAGTTTGGTTTTCACCATACCCGACCCCCAAAAAAAGGGTTACTGCCAATGTTGCTGCGCTTGTCGCAGGAAATACTGATTAGCGTTAAAGATGGCCTAAGCGCCAAAGGTGGTCGAGTTGCCTTCCCGAGTAACCTAACTCCAATCGGCATGGGTAAGAACTACGACGACGAATATAAAGTATGGCGGCGCATGGAATTGCCTTATACATCCGATGATGAGTATGATACCGATCTATAGATATCCCTTTGGGTTTTTTTTCTGGGATACATACACACTGTCATCATATGTGGGAAACTTTTTGGGTATTTTGGGTATACTCTGCGGAGAACTAGTAACACTTATGTAAGAAAGACAACTAATTGTGGTTTTGAGTCTGTTCTTTTGTATATGCAGTCTCGTCTCTTCTTTGTAAAGAAGAAACTCTGAACTTTAATATATGTAGCTTCTGCAAGATTTAGAGCCCTACTATTATATCACTTTGTTAGTATCATTTTATAACACTGAAAGAAAATAATAGCATCAGGGACGGAAAAAAATAAATAAATGATATTGTTTTTGAATAATTTCCCTAATGAGCAGCATTAACCCTTCAAATAACTTGTATTGTTGAGCCCCCCAGATTGTCCTCCAAAATCCTTCAACGAGACATGGCTCATCATGTGAGGGACAATTCCAATGCATATTTAGGAAGGACAAGGCCCCCAGATTTCCTTCAAGGTTCCAGTGGATGTATTGTAACAAGATAAATTTCGGCGGTTCCACATTAGGATGTTCTTGTTACTTCCAAATGCTAATGGCCTAAATGACGACCATGTATTTTCTGGCACTTTCAAGAAAATGCTCAACTCGCGTTACCAAGTGACCTCAGGATGTTTATTCTTCTTGCAAATGATCCAAAAATCAATCCTGAGGATGTTGTTGGAAAAGTCATTATGCTGGCAGTAAATGCAGAGAGTGCTTCCGAACAACATCATCCCAACAACTGGGTAATCATCCAAATAAAACCCGTCAGGGACCTGATTATATGGTGGTGAATGTATCTGGAATTTCTCAGTATCCAAATCAAAAGATATTAATCTATTTCTATAAGTGCGGTCAGAACGATCAAACCAAAAGATACACCCATTTGCATATTACCAGATTCACAAAATTTGTACGGAACTGCTGTGATGAGCCTCCATCCCCTATTGTCGCCTAGAGTGAATATCTCCACAGAGCCCTCAAAATTGTCAATTCTAATTACTTTGTAATCACCAGTACGTTCACAATAGCCAAAACCTCCTATTATCTCTTTTCAAGCAATTAACGGCCTTATAAGTGGTCGCGACTCTCTTTATGGAAGGAGGAGGTACTCACCTGTTGCTGGATTCATAAGTAGTATAGGATCTTGTATGCAGTAGTGAAAAACATAGAAACACACAAGACCGTTGCAGGATCCAACTATTGGTTGTAAAGTAAATTTCATAGTTCCAATAACCGGGTGATTTTCGTGTACCGCTATTGTGGAGTAGTCTTCATCTCGTACTCGTTCTCTGTAAAAGAGTTGTATATCATTATCTCCCTCATAGTACTGTGACGTAACAGAGAAAAGTAGACCAGTTTTTTTCCCTGCAAGGATTGTCTTCCATTCTTTGCATACGCATTTGCTGTGAAAAACACTCTGTGTTGTAGGATGACGGCCTAAAATCTCCGTAGTTAAGCTTTCATGCAAATTATCCATTGTTGTTAGTTTTTTTTTTTTTTTTTGGGTTACATGCTGTTAGGGTTGAACAGAGGCATTGGGATGTTATTATTAAGTAAGGCTTACCATGGGCTTAAATCATACACTAAAAACCATCATTAACCAATACGCCATTACGTGCTATTTAGTCACTAGGCTTGAGAAAATTCTATCATGGGTTGTATCCTTAACTTAAGCCCATCATTAAGGTGTGAGATTAAATGAGCTTATGGAGTGGGGGGCCTAACAATGGGCTTGAGACTGGTTCAGCCCTTCATAAGTCCGCGTGTAGGACTTCTCTCTGTTGCATGGGCTATCTTGTAAAAGAGCCTATGGCTGGGGAAACTGACCCGGTCCACAAAAGTCCATTATTCTTGTCACGCATCCAAAGTAAGATATCTCACGTGGTTTTATATCTATCAAACACCACGTTAAATCCTATCGACCTCGTGTGTCTGTTTATGCGCCACTTTAACCATTCCATGGCGTGACAAAGTTGGCGTGGCTGTTTACCAGCTCATAAACAGACACGTTAGAATGGGATCGTGTGACCTTTGATTTGGTCAACGGACACGAGCAATAACGACCAGAAGAAATGCGTGGCCTTTTTTTTGGTAGGTGACATTCTTTGTCACGCGATAAGGGCGAGCGTGGTTTTTTGTTAAGAATGGTCACACGAAAGGCAATTTTTCACGTGGCTGTTATAGCTAGCGTGACCTTTTACAAGATATGTCGCGTTGCAAAAGACCCAGATTCTACTAGTGGTATACTTCGTGGTCCGAAGTCCTCCTCCCTGTTCTTAAGTTGTTGCAGATATCTCCCGGTAGCGAAGGTTCGCTCTCCTCCTGGAATGTAATCATATTAAGTGACTTGTATCCTCGGGGAGTCGTACCGTCTTCTCCCGTGTCACCGTGTTTGTTACTACTGCTGCATGTCCTGGTAACTGAACATACTTCCCGAAGTCTCCTTGATTGATATACCTTTGAATCGTGTTCTTCAGATGTTTGCATGCGTCAGTATCGTGCCCCCGAGTCTGATGGTACTCGCAGTAATCCTTATGGTTCTTGGACTCATCTCTCTGCTTCCCTCGGGTAGATGGATATGGAAAATCCTGCCGTCCACCTTCTTTCTTCAGAATCTCCGAGACTGATAGGGTTAAGTTGGAATAGACTATATCCGCGTAGTCCCTTCTTCCTTTGTCCCCTGACTTCTCATGTTTATACATGGGTTTCTTTTCGAATCCTGATGTGACGTCCCTTTCCGCCGAACGCTTCCCAGTCTCTGGTGCAGCTTCTACCGAATTCGTTCTCTGTGGGGTACTTCGGTCTTGGGAACGAGGATTATCCCTCTGGATGTCTTCTAGTCGGATGTACTTGTCTTGAATCACGCGGAGTTCCCCCTCCGTCGCTGGTGTATGGGCATGTAATTCTACGAAGATAGAAGACGTTCTATCCAACCCGAACTTGTAACAGTTGATGCTGATCTCCGGGTTGACCTTCCCTATAGCTTGGCATACCTTTTACCATCTTTCAGTGTATTCCTGAAGTGTTTCTCGTGACCCGATGGCTAATGCAAATAGCCTATCTAGCCCCGCCTTAGTAGCCTTGTTGTACGTGTAAGTCTCCACGGAGATATCAGGTAGCTCCTCAAAGGAGTCAATTGAATTTGGTTTGAGATTGTCAAACCACACCAATGTTATGCAAGTAAGGCTAGATGGAAAATACCGGCACAACACTGTGTCATCGGTGTCCCAGTAGGCCAACACCCGTAGATAGTACTTCAAGTGTGCTGCTGGGTCCGTAGTTCTGTCATAACAAGTAAAGTTCGGTAGTGGGCACTTCGGTGGGATTCTACTTCGTTCGAGTCTGACTGATAGCGGAGTCGTCCTGGCTTCTTGCTTGGCTTCCTCCAGCTTGTATCCTCCTTGCTTAGATTTCAAGTCCGCCAGTTGGTCCATGACGACCTTTAACTGAGTGACCACTTCTCTCATCTGCGGTGTGGCTATGATTTCTCCCCGCTGTTGAGACTGCATTCCATGGCTCTGAGAATGACACGATCTTCCCCGCGAGATAGAATGGCTTGGGATGTTGTGAACTCCGTCTGTGGTAAGTTGATTCTTCCTTGATATCCTCCTGGTATGCATACAGGTGGTGGAGCCCGAATCCTATTCCTTAGTGATGAATAGCTTCGTGGCGCCCCTGAATTTACTTCGTCATCTCCTCTAGTCTGATAGATTTGGGCTCGTGATTGTCGCTCCCTTGCTTCGGCTCTGTCCCGCAATGCTTGATTTTCCTGTGTCAAGGCAAGTAAAACCTCGTCCTGCTCTCTCTGGTCCTGGAGCAAGGCTTCCAACTGTGTTGTTAAAGGTGGTTCATTCATTCTTTCGGCTTCATTGTTAACTCCGTTGTTGACGATCGGTCCCATTTCATTTTCTGATTCTTCTGACGAGGTTGCTGTATGGACCGATACCGAGTTTCCTGTATGTTCGACAGGGGTGTGCTGAAGTTGGTCGTGTCCCGGGTTTTCCCCTTCAACCATCTCTTATGCTGGTAAAGGCATTTCGTACAGAGGGTTTCTGTTTACCACTTGCTCACTGGGGATTGCTGCCGTGCTCCTATGTGAACTTCGTGGTAAATTGATTGCGTTCTCCAGATCGAGATTGGTCTCTCCCTGGGCCCTTAGAGACTGTAAGATGCTCCGTGTTAGCGCGGGTTGCTGCCGGCTTTTAATCACCAACAACCTTCCTTCGTTAGCCATGGGCTACTCCACTCCTTTTTCCTGCTTATATGATGGAGAAGAAAAGACGATGGTAAAGCGTATTTTATCCGTAGAAAAGTTTTCCTACCCAGCTGATCCCCTAGGTAAGTCTGAAAAAGTAGTATTAGCTTTCGTTTTCCTAACTAAAATATGAACTATTAGTAAGAAATCGATCCGGTGATTTTTTCAATAAGAAATTCTTTTTTTTTGTGATCCTCCAAACCGGGTTGTATCCGAATATAAAAGATGATGGGAAAAAGGAAAAAACTCAGTGACTGGGGTTTTTATTAAAATCTGGTTGTTTTGAAATCTTACAAGGGACTGGTCCCTGTTTCTAGCGCCAAACTGTTGATACTAATTTTCCCATATCATACTACAAGTAAGAATTATTAATAGATCGGTTGTTCAAGTAGTTGGCGGCCTTTGTTTGTTAATAACCGGGGATTTGTCCAAGGCTTTGAACGTATTATCGCTAGTTATTATGAACCAGGATGGCTACTGACTTTAACCGTGGAATCACCTCGGAGATGATCGTCAAGCAAGATTAACTATAATAAAAGTAAGTGCAATGATGATCAACACAACCATTAACGAGGTTCAGCAGCTGTGTGCTTACGTCCTCGGGGTAAAATATGTTGTTCTATTATACTTAATCAGTAAAGTTTTCTCTGGTTTACACTATAAGTCACTCCAATTTGTTATGGATAGAGGACATATGAAATCTTGAGAGTATAACTCAAAGATTATCACTCCTAGTTATCCTTTTCCAAACTATGCGACCCCCATTTCTGTTGATGAGAGGGGGTATTTATAGTACGTCTGTAGGCGCCGCTCTTTGCTATCTTTGGTTGCTTCGTTCTTTTGATGTTCCTTGTTTTGACTATCCACCTTCGGTGACCGCCCTTATCATCCAATCCTAGCCCATCGTACTGTTATGTAGAGGATCCTTGATGTATCCTTGCGCTGCCGGCTCCTCATTGGTCGAGGTTTCTTTCTTCCACCGTTGGTTGGGCCAATCCTCAATCGACAGACGGTTTCTTGTCTATCTGTCTACATCATTAAATGCGGTGTGACTGCTCCTTAGCATGCATGCTTTCCTAGTGTCGTAGGTTGGGTGATCCTTTAATCTTCTCCGTTGGATTTCATCATTTCGTGATGAGTTATCCCTTCGCCTGGTTTCACTCCTGTCCTTCACGGTTCATGTTGCTTCGGTGTACGTCCTCAGGTGATGGCGCCACGTGTCCATCCAGAATTATGCATTAACAAAAAGCTTCTCAAAGATCCTCTATGTAAGAACTATTATGCATTTCACTTTTGTTATTTTGGTTCATTCTTTTGTTCCTGCAGTTTGATGTGTATTTGCACAAGTAAGATGTGATGTTTAACTTATATGTGGTTTAACAGGTTGCATTCAGGACAAAGGTATTCCACCCTAATATCAATAACAATGAGAGCATCTGTCTAGACATCTTGAAGGAGCAATGGCGCCCTGCCTGGACCATTTCCAAGGTAACTATTGAGAAATTAACTTGAGAAAGTAATCCACCATTTCATAATGTAATGTACTACATTGTATCAGAAATGCAGTGTAATTTTAAAAGACACTCTATGCCACAACAAGTCTACATTGTAGAAGCATTAAGATTCTATCCTTGAGTCTTGAGTTCCATTTTATTTCCTCAAGTTGATCTTGACAAGCTGGTATTATATGCAACATGGACCTGTTGATAAAGTTCCAGCTCCTGCACCCACACTTGCACCTCAAGCAGCTACTGGGTAAGAGTTTCTCCTTGTTCTTATTTCATTTTTCTCTTGGACAATCCTAAGATCATTGTGCTGATACATCTGCTTTTCATCTTGATCGTGTTTGTAGAGCACCAAAGAAATCCAATAAATGAGCCAACTGTCAATAACTAGTAGCTATTAAGAAAGGTTTGAAAAGTTTGAAGAGGTACTCAAACGTGGATGCCATTGCTTGTCCTGGGTTTTCGGTGAACTGCTCGCTGGCCATCTTTCACTTCGTTTGTAGCAGTTGAATGTTAATTGCGAAGCGAAGACAAAGGTATATACATGTACTGCTTAACGCGAATTTCCTTTTTGAGACTATGTTGCATAAAATTAGTTTTTCTGAAACTGTTCCTATAAACTAGTAGATATACCAATCTTGATGGGGATGCATCAAGTTGACTACATGAGGTATACATCTTCTCTCTATCAGTAGGCTCCACAGTAAACACCTTCTCTCTACATCTTCACTGTATCAGAAATGCATACCTTGCGTTCATTTTAACATTTGTGTTATTCTTATGCAGCAGTACAGTATATCATTCAGTAAGTTTTGGGCTGGGATGCATACCTTGCAACGGAGCGTCAAAAGGTATCACATGGCCATTTGATGCATGGGTCATCTTGATAAGTTTCTGTATTGTAAGCTTAACATATTTAGGTATCCCATGGCCATCTGATTGTGTCTAAGTAGTATTTGAGGTATTGTGTCTAAGTTTATTTGATTTTAGTGATGTGAGTCGTCAAATAGTTTACTGAACTGGCATAAGATCCTTAGAGATCGGCCTTTGTAAACCATGTTAATAGCAATCTTTATAGTTCACTGAAGTGGGAACTGATCACTTTTTATTTTTTTTATTTATGTTATAGATCTGCATCCAAAAAAGCTCATTTTTAAAGCCCGGATACAGCTGAGGAATGGTAGAAAAAGCTCATTTTTCAAGCCTTCCTAGTTACGATAATATTTGATTCCTTGAAGTTTTATGTGTTAGAATGTTCGCCGCGTAGTGTCATGTCTTTTAACTTAAATGTTGAAGCTTGAAGGCGTTTGGGGCATTTGCCAAACCTGTGGGTGTATGTGTGAGAGTGCCCTTGGTAGAATTGGTGGCAATCTCATACTCCCATATTCTAGCAGTCACAAGTGTATTGTTTTAATGACAATCTTAAGCTCTAAGTTATTCTTATGCCTTCATCAACCTCACCGTCGAAGTCCTTTGGTTTTTGATGTCGAACACAAATATATTTATATGTAGTTGCATCTGTTTCTGGCTACTAATGTTGCCATATTCTTATTCAGGAAGTCAAGTTAGAATGAGGAAAAGTCTTGGTCCAGATGAAAGAACCTAAAGCCAAAATGCATGAATTAGAAGATGAGATTGAAAAACAATTTACCAGGACCAGGTAAAATTCAGTGTGAACATGTCTTTGGCTCTAATCATCTAGTTCTTCATGGTATTAGCTAAACCTCTAATCCGTTGTATGTATGTTCATTGTTGAAGTTAGTTGTTAGCTCGTTTATATATTTGTGCCTTCTAAATGAATTTACATGGTCAATTTTTTCAGATATTTGGTTGATTGTTGCAATTTTGGCTGAGCTTTTCACATTGAAACCCATTTTCCCAGGGGAAAGGTGAATTTGAGCAACTTATCTTGGTTCATTTCTGATTGTACTAAAATATTGCTAAAAGTTTGTGTTTTTTTCAGTCTGCAGAGAAGATGGTGTGAAGCGGGTAATGTTATGGATGGATTGGTTCATTACATCCTTTCATTGTGCCAAGTGCAGAAAAATAATTGAGGTACCTTGTTTGTTGTTGGTGAATTCCTGCTCCTGCATACCATCTATGTTAGTTGTTTAAGTTAGAGTACAGTTAGTTGTTTAAGGTTTTCACTTGTTAACGCTATTCTCATTAGTAGCTTTGCAGCCATTTGCATTTTGGATTGAACATTATCAATCTTATTGTGTATATTCAAACTAAATTCAGAATGTTGTAAAATGATGTAAGGATCATTTTGTATTGCATTTTTTTCAATTCAAATATAGAATTTACAAAATTTTGTAATTTGTTTTTATTTTATTTTAATTATACATTCCGCAACGTTTATAGACGTTACTTTAAATAGAAAAAGCAACGTTACTTATGTTGCTTTAAATAACAAAAAGCAACGTAAGTAACGTTGCATTAATTAATTAAAGCAAGGTTAATAGACGTTGCCAAAAACTTATGACGCCGTATTCGCAACGTTTATTAGTGTTGCTTTAATTCACGACAACATCTATATCCGTTGTAAACCGGTCGATTTGGCATAGTGTCAGGCCACTAAACCCAAGACCCCATATACTAACAACAATAGTTATGATACCACTTACCTCAATACAATGCCATTACCATAATTCCATATTCATGACTGCTGTGCTCCATTAATAAATGCTTTTGCTTCATTCAAAATTCGAGGGTCACATTGAAGTACAATCGGGAGTTGGTCAGTTTTAATTAATCTTGGTTTGTCCATGTGTGGAATATTATCTCTTAGATTACCGGATTCACACCGAATAATTGGTGAAGGTATGATCTAAACCTAATTTCGTATCTTCAATTAAGGCAGTAGAGCAATCGGTTAATTCATAGTTAGTTACTACACAAAAGTCTTATTATCACATGCGGTTTTACTTTTAATCACTTGTTCAGGGCAATATTGTTAGTACCATGTTTAGGTTGTTTTTATGCTCATTGCAAATATGTTGCCATACGAGTAGTTTGATCCAAATATATATATATAAATATATATATATATATATAAATTAAAAGTATGTTTTTGTTAAGAATTTTTTAGTTTTTTTTTTATATATTATTATATTAGTTCATGCTCACCTAACTTAGATCACGCTCACAACATAGTGCAATAGTAGTAGAGGTTTAGCTAACATTCTTGTCCTATTCTTGGTCACATTCCAAAAGTGCTCAAACTAAGACCACCAACCTACTTGGCATTGAGTATCAGTATGGTCAGTCTGATATTGTCAGGAAGTGCACTTATTTTATTTTGCAGAAGCTCGGCGAATGGCGTTCATGCAAATTCCAGCGAATGAGGTGCATAAGTTCCCAATTAATCCCAGGCCGAATACTAGATCCAACAGCAAAGGAGGAGGACCTCCAGGGTTCCCTCAAAACGGGAAAGGAGGTCAACAATCAAATCCACAGCCAAATTTGCAGGATAACATAGAGAAAGTAATTGTAGTGGATGTGACTGGTCACAGTGATGCTGAGGAAGGAATAAGAGAACCGAATAAGGACACATAAAATGGAATTGACAATGGTGTTGTGGGTAGAACTATCACTTTTGTTGAGCTGAATGCGGAAAATGGTGTTGTCAAAGAAAAAGTGGGTTTTACTGTTACTACTAAATTATCCCATAGTATACTAACCATTAAATATGATAAATACAGAAGATTACGGACACACCCTGGTCCTCGTTCCTGACTCCCTCTGGTATCAGAGTGACTAGTCTATGGAACTCACCGAAGCCATTAGTGGGTATGATGATCTTATACGACGTAATAAACAAATATAATACAACGAATAATACAAGTACTTTATGATGGAAAGAAATATAACTACGTTACTATTAACAAATGAATATAACGAGATTCTACACAGTATGTGCTTTACATCTTCGGGGTAAGATTCCATATCACTATGTTACTCATCCTGGACGAATTACAGGGTTGTATCTCTCAATTAAGAACTAAGTTATTCTTCTCTGGAGTATTTTCTCTCTATTCTTGCTCTATATCTCTAAAATTATTCGCCCCCTTCTCCATAGTTGAGAGGGGTATTTATAGTAGTTTTAGGGAGGAAATCCTCTTTGCTACATATTTTTTCTTCCAATATGTGATGATCTTCCTTGACTCTTTGACTTCGTACACCGCCCTCGTTGCCCATTCTCTGGTTGACACCTCTTATACAGGGCTTGTCTTCGCTACGGTAATCCCTTGATGTGCTGGATATTTATTCATCACTTCGGTTACTTTATGCCACCGCCTTGTCCATTCGCTAATCGACACGTGCATCCGTCGTTCTGTCAAGATATAAAGTATTGAGGTGACCTCTGACACGCGTCTGTCGTTCCCAGGCCTATTGAAGCTACATTCATCCGGCCCTTTGGTTTTCATTATGCCTCGTGATGAGGTAAGTGTTTTGGGATGATTTTCGTATTTCGCCTCCTTCTTGGTATCGTGCCCCCGGATCTAAGATAAGGCCACATGTCCATCGAGAATCCATGTAGATGAATCCGTACTTCATTTCCTTCTTGATATCGTGCCCCCGGTTCTTTAGGGATCATGCTTTATCTGTTAGGTGCTTCACCGAAGGTTGTAGCTTGATGGCTCGTTCTTTACCGAAGGTAATATACTAACAGTTCGTAGTCCACCGAAGATTATGTATTAACATCTACCAGCGACACAGCAACTATATTACATAAGTTTCTTGAAGCGAGTGCTAAAAATGACACAAGAATTGAAGAAATCCATAAGAGTAATTGGGCATTAATGGAAATGAACCATAAGCTTTTGGAAACCTCCCGCAAAAGTCATTCTCATCGTTTGCATGCAACTAATCAATCTCAGAATGGCAAAAACAAAGAGGACGAGGGTTCTAGTGCTTCGTCGAGGTTATGAAAAGCAGCTTTCTACCATTACTTCATTGCAACTGAGTACACCATCATTACCGTTGTTTCAAAGCTTCTTATGGTGACAACATTCTTCTTGTTTGCCCATATATTTCTACCTTCTAAAATGTAAGGCCCACTTTTACTATATACATCTTTTATATAGTTACTTCGTGATACTTATATGCTCATTTTTTAACCTCAGTTTCCCGAACTGCCTTTTTTACCAGCCCCTTTGCATGTAATAAAGACAAGATACTCCGTATTGTTTTCTTCACTGAAATTTCATTTTGTACAGATTTGGCTATTCAATTGATAAAATCCCTTCATCGAGTTTCCCCTTTTCTGAGGAAAGATGTAACAAGAATGTTCTGTTTATTTGATTTATTTAGAACTCAATTGCCAATACTTTACAGTCACTATGCAAGGGGAAGGACTGGACCATATTTAGTAAGGTATACAAGCATTTGTTTGTACTTTATATTCTGCTTCACATATTTTACAAGATGTAATATTTATTTTTTTTGATGCTAATAAGAATTTATTTCAAGAATTAAGAAAGTACACGATAGTTTTCATTTTCCAACCAACTTATAATGTCTGGTGGAAAGTCATTGTAAAATTCAAAAGCAGAATGTTCATCTCTTGCTTTCTTGGCTAAGTTATGAGCAAGATTATTAGCTAGCCTATTAATAGATTTACAAAACCAAAGTCTAGAAGTAGTAAAATGTCTTTTGGCATCAGAAATTAGTCCTTGATTCAACCAATGAACTTGAGCTTCATCACCATTGATAGACTTTACTGCATTTTCACAATCAGCTTCAAAGACAACTTTCTGAAACCCCAATTCTTCATCCCAAGTAGCAGCTTCCCTTAAAGCATAGCATTCCAGATGTTCTGCTCCCAACTCCGCATGCAATCCAGTGCCGAAGAAAACTCCTTTGGCTCCTAAGCATTGCCCTGCACCATTACTAATAATTAGTCCAATGCTCCCTATATTCAAACTCTCTATATATGATGCATCTATGTTAATTTTAACATAGTCATCTACAGATGGTGTCCACTCCTGTATCTGCAGACTGGGATTATTAATTCCTGCAGCAGAATTAGTATCAACATTACATTGGAGCACCATATTATGAATTCTAGCAACAATATTAGCACATGATGGTTTCAGTCCCTGAAAAATCATTGCACATCTATCTTTCCAAACTTGCCAAGATCCACACATAAACCTGCAAATTGTAGTGCTGTTAGCAGTATAAGGTAAATTAACAGTTTGTTGATTCTTAACCAACCAGCTGATAACCCAATTATGATAACTGCCATGGAATGCTTGAATATAAACAATATCAATATGCATACTCTGCCATACTTCCCTAGCATGAATAAAATAAAAAAAGAGATGGTCAGGAGTTTCTAGAGGATGATTACAGAAGCAACAATGGGTTTGTATTTCTGGTTTATGCCTAGAAAGCCTGTCTCTTATAGATAATATCTTTTTAAGGCTTCTCCAAATGAATAACTGGACTCTATGTGGAATTTGAGCTTCCATAGTGTGGGCCAAATTTCCTTAGGCAAAGTTTCTCTTGCCACAAAGTTGTTAACATCATTAGTGCATAGGGTGTTATAGGCACTTTTGACACTAAAATTGCATTTCCTATCTGGTTTCCAAATCATCATATCTTCCCCTGTTTCAGGTATGTACATTTCCAGCATCCTAGAAGTACTGTGCTGTGAAAACAAAGAATTGATTAGATCAGCATTCCAAATTCTGGTATTAGGCAAAAACAGTTCACACACATAGGTAGCTACAATAGTGCTAGATGAACCATTTAATGGCTCAGGTGGGGTATTTAAGCCTATAACCCACTGATCTAGCCAAATGTTGATCTTAGTACCACACTTAACAATCCAGAAATAGTTATCCTGAACATTCTTAATACCTGAATGCACACTTCTCCAAATCCAAGAGCATTCATCTTTTGGATCTTCACCTATATGCAGAAAACTTCTATCTAGAGCATATTTTGCTTTGAGAATTTTAACCCATAGAGCATCTGGCTCATTACAGGCTTTCCAGGCTAACTTAGTAAGCATAGCCTCATTAAATTTCTCAAGATCTCTAAATCCTAGGCCTCCTAGATTCTTAGGTTACAAGATGTATTTTGTAATTATAGATTGTGGTTAACGGTCAGCTTCATAGTCTTTCTTATCTTACTAATAATAATAATGGTTAAAGTTCGGCCAAAATCACATGGTGGGGTCTTGTTGACCCGTGTTAGATGCGGGTCAACAAAATTGAGCTTGCTACTTTTAGCATGTTCGGTTTTATGAACTAATTTTATTTATCTAATACACTCTTATGTTTGACACAAACATGTTTTTTTGTCTATGTTATTCTTGAGCTTCCTTGGATCGAAATCAATTCAGTGCATATATTTAGTAGGTCATTGACGATCTCTTTGTTGTTTTGTTTCTCTAATATTCATCATAATGAGGATTGCATATGTATGGATTGGTGAAGTTCATATTTTGAATCTTTGAGTTTGTTCACCGTACTTCTATGCTATAAAAACTCCATCACCTATCATACAAGCAAACAAACACACAAAATCCCACCGTATACTAACACTAATCCACTTGACATTAGAACTCACAAATATTAGGAATTCTTGAACAACCAGCTAAACTTTTTTAGAATAAAATGTAGGAGTTCTTCTTGCTTTCACAACTTTCTTTGTATATGAGAAGAAGGAGGAAGAAATCGACGGTCTAAAATTCAGAGCTCTTTTCTTTAGTTGTAAAGTGAAATCAGATATCTCCAAAAGATTCTTAAAATCCAACCGAGGATGATGGTCTGATTCCAAGTACCTGGTCGAGTCTTGTGAATGTGCGTTTGTTTTTTTGCACTCGCAAGTTTTACGTGGAAGCATTTTGGTCAAAAGCTGGTTCCGTGCTTGTTCATTTCTTGTTAGTGTGCAACTGTTTGGAACAGTTTCAAAGTCAGGGGTTTTAATTTGTGTATACTGATGTGGTTTATATCACTAATGCAATCATTATGGGTAACTATAAAAGTCGATTACTCAACCAATTTTTTATTGGTTTCGGTGAACCTACTTTATTCAGTTGAAGTTTGTTGGAATTACTGCTTAGACCTAAAATGAGGGATCTGTTCAACCTCTGGTCCTTTTATAGAACCCATTTAATTGCTGGTCATTCTTAAAAAAATTGAAGCAACAATTTTGGACTCAAAAGTTCAATGCTTGGTCCATACACGTGAGGCACTCCTAAATCATTTTGATTAATGTCCAAAACTTCCTCTTGTTGGTATATCAATCTTATTCTTTTCTTCACTGATCTATGTCGAAGAAGACTACAAGAGAAAACCTTGAGATTAACATGGGTGTATTCAATCAGAAATTTTATGGATTGTTAGGACATTGTCCGGTCAAACCCACCAGTGTTGGTATGTCAAGTTAGTTGTCAGTTTTAGGTGTCAAAACTCAATTCTTGATTTAGCCTACTAGAGTTTAGATTTCGGAATTGGGATATAGACAAAGTAGTAGAGACCTTGAAGACGAAGACTGTGAAGACAAAGAAGACATCAATTATTCTTCATCGACAAAAGGTTAGTAGGAGTTATGACTTTTATGGAAATTATTCTATTCTACTTTCTCTATTATTTCGAAATATAGTCGACTACTTTAGTAGTGATAATAGCTATTGAGATCGTATTCTTGTGTAACGTGACCTTGTGTCATGACCAGTGTTTGCTCCCACAAATACTGTGAGTACAAGAATGAATGAGACAGATTCGGTGCCATGTGTCCATTACAATGGTTTGCTTGCAAACGGTTAGTTGGATATGGATGAATCTAAAGGAGTACTCTTGAGCAAAGAGTCCATGGATTACAGCTGAGGACGTACACACGTCTAAGTTCTGGCTAAGCCCAGTACTTCCAGCGGAATCCAGATTTGACGAAATCTGGCAGGCGGACGGTTCACGAACCGGTTCGCAAACCAGAAACTCGAAAATCTTCTGAGTTCCAAAGTGACTGAAACATTTAGCGAACCTGTACGCGAATCCAATGTTGGTTACTTTGCTGGTGTCGGATTTAGTGGATATTCTTTCAGAATTTCACTTGAGTAAAACTCTAAACTCCTTTATCTCTTAGATGGACGTGTATATCACAGAATATCTTTTGTGTTCCATCTAACGATCCTCAATGAGTCAATATGATAAGATTATCTCAGGTCTGTTGGATTTCTATCTTGAAGTGTTTTTGAGCTAACAAAACACTTGGCAGATAATGATAAAAAGTATTCCAATTGAGATTAATCTTTATTACTTGATTATCAAGTTTAGGGTTTCCTTAACTTGTGGGAAAAGTAATTGATTGCTTTATTCCAAAGCAACCTATCTTATTGAGTGTTATAAATAGAGGTGTCTATGGACAAATATCGCAAGCATCAAGCATACGTGAAGGTCCTTAGGGAAGGTAGCGTAAACTCTTTTCACTTCGGTGAACGCTTGTTGTGGTATAGTCATCGTCTATAGGTTGCAGCTCCTCTGGGAACTCCCTACGACTATAAAAGACTTATCTTGAGAGTTGGGAAGCACAGGTAGGAGATTGAGACCATCTTTGGTTGAAATCGGATTAACCTGTAACCTTGGTAACCTGATCACGTTCTTGTCTATTTCATAGTCCGTCTCTTCTGCTATACGGCTATTCAAGAACTGATACGTTACTCAACAAGGTTGAAAGGTAGCAACGCACGGCTGCACTCGGTGTTGTAAGACCTAGTTAGCTCCAGTTATACAAGTTTCTTAAGTGATTCTTCGTGTATAACTGAGGTAGAGATAAGTTGGGCATAGCTTACTCGGTTTGCTTGTCAGCCCCGATTTGTGAAGTAGATTTCCGTATGACCTGGATTTAACAATCCGAAGGAAGTTAACTTGTGCGTGGTAAATTGATAGAGGACAGTTAGACCATACGTCAACAATTAGGTTGCAAAGCCAGTATTGCTGACACAAGCCTTTGACAACGGTCAAAGCAACTCCTAGGCCTGTAAAGGACGTCAGCTGGGGGAATCAAGTGCATGACGATCTGTGGGGGATCTAGAGACGTAAGGAGTGCGACAGTAGCCAATTCGCTTGGAGGGCTTGAGTTGGTCTCTGCTACATCCCAGACCGAAGTCTTATAGTAGGCTAGTGTTTGTAGTCAGTTTGTACTGGGCGGTGTTCAATCTGGACGAGGTCCCGAGGTTTTTCTGCAAGGCAGTTTCCTCGTTAAAAAAATCTCTGGTGTCTTGTGTGCTTTTACTTTCCGCATTATATCTCTGATAATATAATTAAAGCACCAAGTAGTACGTTATCTAATAACTGTAGAGTTTAACTCCAAAGTCCCAACTTTGTCGAGTTGATCCCCAAGATCACAACTCCAGTTATTAGAGTTTGGATATTGATTTTTGAGATCGTCCAAACTTAAACCATAAGACTCACGAGCCAAAACGAAAAGTTGGTAGAATTTCGGTACCCCTCCGTTTTCATGGATAATTAAGACTCCTGGAATTTCCATGGTATTCAATTTAGACTTATCAGCATTCCCTTATTTTTCCGAGGTACCTAATTTCCGAGGCATTCAATGTTATGGACTCCATAACAATCCGAGGTATCCAACTACATTAGATTTTTGTGGAAAGTTAATGACCCAAGACTTTTATGGAATCTTGTGGATATTACAGGTCAAAATCTGTACATTATTTTCTCTTATAAATCTTAACTCAAGGCACAACACTAGCGGAAAAATGGGCTTAGATGACAGTTTAAAACTGTCACCAAAATAATTATATAACATTTTTCAAAAAACTTATGGCCTGTCACATAAGCCCCCGTCACCAAACATCTTATAAAAACTGTCACCGAATCATGCGTATAAGGTAACAGTTTCTTCATAAACATGTCATTGTCAAGAACTTACGATGACATTTTTTAAATGAAACAATCGTCGGGAATTAATTATTTGTTATAAGGTGACACTTTTCTTCACAAAACTGCCGATGTTACCAAATTACATAACATTTTTTGTATAAAATTTTCATCGAAAACCTTATCATCTGACAGATTATTTGTTAAAATTGTCATCATACACCCCTTGAGGCGACGTTTTTACCAATAAAAAGTGGTCCTTATAATGCCTTATGGAGTTGATCAATATCAAAGCAAGAACAAACGAACTTTCAATTGACATTAACCTCAATAAATTTATTTATTTAATAAGTAAAGTTACACAAAACTAGAAATTCCAAACCAAATAAGTTAAAAACAAAAGTTGATGTATGACATAACTCAATAGATCTTCACATAAAACAATTAGTACTGAGGCTACTGACTTAAAAAATTAAAAAATATATATATTGCAAGCCATGTCCATTTTTTCGTCAAGTTGATCAAGCTAACCTTCTCCTTGAGATTTTTTGATCCTTTACCTAGTCTCTCAAGCTCCTTTCTCTTCAGAAGATTTAACAAAATTTAGCTCATCTAATCTATCAAGCTCTTCCCGTTTCGACTGTGACGAACCCTTTAATGAATCAAGTTGTTTCTCTATATATACATGTTGTTCATTTAACCTGCTCCACTGTTCGAAACAGACACTAGTTACTACACTAAACCCAATAAAAGTGTGGACATCAAGACAGTGTAAACAAATTATTAAGTATCATAACCCATCATTGTTGTTTGAAGCCTAAGGATTATCCATTGTTGTCGTTCATAACAATACACACTCACCTCCACAAAAAATTATATACTTCTAAGCTACTTGTTTACATCATGAAGAGCCCATCAATGGTTGTCTGACGAGGCATAACTGAGCTCCGATCAAGTTAATAAGAATCCACCTACCATGCAAAAGAAATGTTTTAATACTTGACTTAAACAAGAATATCAAAGCGAAACAGATACACTAA
>JAJJMA010019168.1:0-11884 GCA_023529015.1 Papaver nudicaule | reverse complement strand
AACTTCATTACAGGATGAATCAAAATATTCTGCAAGATGGCTCGAAGTACAAATGAATCGAAACACAAAAAGATGCAAGACAGGGGCAAATCGAAACAAATCACAAAGATATTACCTTGAAGTATTCATTAAGGCATCAAGCAGGAGTATGCACCAAGGGTTCTTCGATAAAATCTAGTGAAATGATTTCAAAATCGACTTCGCTCTCAAAACACTCGAGGATGGTTGTACATACAAGAACTTCGCTAAAAGACCCACTCGTAGAAAGCAACATCAAATAACCCAAGGAGCAAAGCAAAGTGATAGCAATCTTCGTCCACCAAAGGAGCATGGCATCCTTCGTTTCACAACGAAGAGTCACAAAAGTCAATACACAGAAGCAGTAGCTGGAGCAAAACAAAGAATGCAGGGGCAAAGCCATTGGATGCCAATCTCCTCGTACAACAAATTCGCTTTGTGGAAGGTACACTTCGGGAGAACATTTCCTTTTGCTTACAAAAGTTCGGTTCCTTCACTTTCGAAAGCAAAAGGGGGGCAACTATACAAGTGATAGGTGGTCAAAATACCTATTCAAGAGTACCTTAATCATGCACTTTAGTCGACTTGAGTCTCATATATCGTTTGTTTTTACTTGTTTTCTATTTTGTATGTAATTTGAAATAATATTCAATAAAATGAAGCAGAAACTCTATTTACAAGTTGGTGACTCTAGGATGGTCGAGTCAAGTACAAGAGAAGAGCAAGGCTACAAAGGTGTCGCAAGAGAATCACTAAGGGGCATCCACAATTCACTGAAGGCATCCAAGGAAGATTACTGAGGCACCCAGACAAGATTATTCAGGGCAGCCACATAGCAAGCAGGAGGCAACATCATTTGAGGGCACCGGGTTATTCCCAACCCGTTCCCATCGCTAAGGGGTGACCCTTATCCTTAAACAAAAGTCAGACTCGACTTCTTTTATTTCTTCAGATCTGGTTTGAAACAGTTTTAGCAGAGACCAGCAGAGAAAGAAAGCAGCAGGGGAAGAGAGAAAGCAGCAGAGGAAGAGAAGCAGAGCAGGGAGAACAGGAGCAGAGCTCTGGTGGCAGAGAAGATGGCTAATCAAGAGAGAATGGAGGACCAACTGCAGCAACAGAGAAGCAATTTGGTGGTGTTTTGGAGCAAGAAGAGGAACCAGGAACAATGTTGTGTGACCATACAGGGAAGATAGAGATGCAGCTGTTGGAATTAGTGGGAAGAAGAGAAGAGATGTGGGAGTTTCTGAGACAGTTAGCTGGACAATTTCAACCGGAAGAACAGCTTGTCTGCTATTCATGGTGTGTGACTGATGATGCTCGATTTAGCTGTAGAAATAGAAGAAATCAGGGTAGCTGAGCTCAAGGGATGATTTTAGAGCTTGGGTTGTGTCTAATTTGGCAGAATGAGTGTTTGATTGCTGGCTGATGAAGACGGAAATTGGACGTCGTCTGTGGAATTTGGGGAAGATTTGAGGTCTGTGCTCGACGGGAGAGGAGGATGGTGCAAGTGCCGGTAGCACGTGTGCGAGAAAGGAAGCTGGTGTGTGAATCACACGCGTGCAAGCAGGAGAGCGTGAGAGTCTCACGTGCGCAGGAGGAATGAGTTGGTTCTGAGTTGAGTTGGTTCTGATCGTGACGAGTTGGGCTGGTTCTGGTTCTTCTGGTTTCTGGGTTCAGTTGAGTTGGGTCAGGTTACTTCTGTTGGGCTCAGTTTGACTAGCTTAATGGGCTGCGGGTTTGTTTGGTTTAGGAAATCAGTTTAGGTTTAGGGTGTGAATAAAAGGCAAGAACACACAGGAGAAAAATATCACTGTTCACAGACGCATAGTTTCAAGTTTTCTCCTGTGCACGGTTTACGAGGCAGAGATTTTGGAGCAAAAACAAGGGTTTTTGGCACGGATTTCGAGGTGGAGCTTGGGGGAAAGATTGGAACTTGTCTACAAAGGGTTTTGATGATTTCTTTTACTTCTTTATTATTTTATTTAGCTTTCAAAAACATCATGAGTAGCTAATTTTATTGTTATTGGTTAAGGATGTAGTCCTAAATTGCAAAAGACATGCTTTTTGATTAATTATGAAGTAAAACCTTATTCATATCATTATCGTCTCTATTTTACCGTTTGATTGAGTGTATGATTGATGTATTACACTAGGTTTAGATGCCTTATGATTCAAGTGGCCAATTGGGTTAAATTGTATCTATAACCATTGCTAGAATTAGGTATGAGATACGAAATAGTCGATTACCTATTCACTTTGTAGCACAACATGATTCTTGAGGTGGTGATAGCTTTGTGAATCATGTGTAGGATATTGCCTATGTTGAATGAACCATTCATGGTGGTTCATTGCATTGATTAGTCTATTTCATGGAATTTAATGCTCGTAGAGAGTTGAACTCGATTACTCATGGTGTCGAGTTATTCTCTAGGTAGTATTCATGCATACATCGTTATGGTGCATGATGACTTAAGGAAATTGCGGAATATATTTGCGATGAATTATTCTAGGACTTTTGATGATGATAGAATAAGTAGAGACTTCATATATTATTTCATATGCATGTTGAGCAATTGAAGACGAAAACCTTAACCAATATTTCTTATTTTTGAGTTCATATTATTATTCCATATTTCATATTTTTCTTTATTCTTATTTATTTGCTTTACTTTATTTTGCTTTAAGTTACAAAACACAAACAAACCCCCCCCTTTTTGGTTACTTAAGGATTCAATTATTACAATAACAAACCATTATCTCCCTGTGAACGAACTTGTTCTTACCATTATATTAGATTCTCATATATTGTGAAGGTTTAGAGCTTAATTATATTTGTGCGGTTTCGACACGCATCAAATTTTGGCGCCGCTGCCGGGGAGGCAATAGCGTTGGTTATTTTGTTTTTGGATTCTATTTTGCTATTCATATACTCATATTTGAGTCTCTTGTTTCAGGTACTTATCTCTGGCACCGAAACGTTGGGAATACGAACGTTGCGGTATTGTTACTCGCCAAGGAACAGTGCTACAAGTGCCTCAGATAGCAGAGATTCCAGACGAACATAATCTGGAAACCGAAGAAGAAGTTGAAGTAGAAGAAGTGATGGCTGACAAGTCACTTAGAGAACTTGCTTCTCATAAGCTCGATGAGCAACGTTGGTGTATCCAAACATCATCAAAGTTTGAGATAAAACCAGGGTTGATTAGAGAGCTTCCTAAATTCCACAGACTAGCTACTGAAGATCCATGCAACCATTTGATGGAATTTCACAACATTGTTCGTGCCATGCTGCCAAATATTGATGAAGATGAAGATGGAGCCATGCTGAAGGCTTTTCCATTTTCAATACTAGGTTCGGCAAAGGATTGGCTTTACTATTTGTCTCCAGGGAGCATTACGACTTGGAAAGCGATGAAACAACTCTTTTTAGAAAGATATTTTCCCGCTTCCCGAGCCACTCAAATCAAGAGGGACATATCGTCAATTCGTCAAATGTCAGGAGAGACATTGTTCGAGGTCTGGGAACGTTATAAGAGGTTGGTGGCAAGCTGTCCACACCACCAAATAAGTGACACTCAGATTCTGCAAAATTTCTATGAAGGATTGCTTCCTCCTGACCGGAACCTCCTCGATGCTGCAAGTGGAGGAGCATTTATGAGCAAGACAGAAACAACGGCCAGGGAATTGATTGATAGCATGGCAGCTAACTCTCAACAGTTCTACAACCGTGCTGAAACTCTTGTCAAGAAA
Organism: Papaver nudicaule; assembly: GCA_023529015.1. Taxonomy (NCBI): domain Eukaryota; kingdom Viridiplantae; phylum Streptophyta; class Magnoliopsida; order Ranunculales; family Papaveraceae; genus Papaver; species Papaver nudicaule. The sequence continues at coordinate 8,116 of JAJJMA010019168.1, read as the reverse complement.
GTGAATGAGGTAAGTACATCTTCCGATCTTTATCAGAGAATGGATAATCTAACTGCTATGATGCAACAGGTTGCAGTTGCGGTTCTACCGCAGAATTCAACAAGTCAAGAAGGCAGTGAGCAAGCTAATGCTGTATATCCAAATCAGCAAAGGCCTAGATATGATCCATACTCTAATGCTTATAATCCAGGTTGGAGAGATCACCCCAATTTCAGCTATGCCAACAAGCAAGCTGAGATTCAACAGCCCAATTACAACCGCAACAACGGGTTCCAACAACAATTTCAGCCACCGCAACAACAACAAAACCAAGGTCCCAACATGGAGGATTTGCTGAAGTCATTCATGCAAAGGACTGAGAATGCGGTGAAGGACTTACAAACACAAGTTGGAAGTATAGCGGCCGAGGTGAACCAATTGAAGTCACAGAATAGTGGGAAACTCCCTTCTCAGCCTATCATTAATCCTAAGGATACGGCTAATGCAGTGACATTGAGAAGTGGTACACAAACTGTGCAACCGGAAGACAAGAGCAACAACGTTGTGGGTTCAAGTTCAGCTGAACCTGACAAAGAATCAGAGAGTCTTCCTAAGACCACTGAGGTACCTAATAATGCTTCCAAAACTCCTGTTTCTACTTATGTTCCTCCTTTGCCTTTTCCTCGCAGGTTTACTACTTCCAAAAAGGCGGAATTCGAGAAACAGATTTTGGAGATAATCAAAAAGATTCATGTGGGAATCCCATTCACAGATGCTGTCAAGTTGATCCCTAAGTTTGCCAAAGTGGTCAAGGACCTTTGTACCAACAGGAAAAAGCTCACCGGTAATGAGGTAATGAGTGTGGGGGAGAATGCCTCTGCTGTCTTGCAAAGAAAAATCCCACTCAAATGCAAGGATCCCGGTAGTTTTGATATTCCTATTGTAATTGGTAATACTAGGATTAGCAAAGCAATGCTAGATTTAGGAGCATCAGTGAGTGTTATGCCTGCATCTGTTTATGAGTCTCTCAATTTAGGTCCTCTTAAGGAAACTGGTGTTGTTTTACAATTGGCTGACCGTTCTAATGTCTACCCTAAGGGTGTTGTTGAGGATGTTCTTGTGCAGGTTAACCAATTGGTATTCCCAGTGGAATTTTGTGTGTTGGAGATGAATGATGGATCCTCGGATTCGTCAATTCCTTTGTTATTGAGACGACCCTTCATGAAGACGGCGAAAACCATCATTGATGTGGGGAATGGAACATTGACAATGGAATTCGACAAAGAGAAAATACACTTCAATATTTTTGATACAATGAGATATCCTAGTGATGTGCATTCTTGTTTTTCTCTTGATGTGATTGATGGTTTGGCTCAAAAGATGTTTGAGTTGAATGGTTCCGATACTTTAGAAACTGTGCTTACTAAGAAAGTTGATAGTTCTTTAGAATGTGGTGATGAGATTGAAGAAACCACTGTTTCTCTCAATACATTACCACAAAAATCAGCAGTTGAGACTTTGTGTTATATTGATTTACCACCACCTGATAAGAAAATTTTGCCATCTGTTTTGCAGGCTCCTAAACTAGAGCTGAAACCTCTTCCGGATCACTTAAAATATTTATATTTGGGTGAGAACGAAGAGTTACCAGTGATAGTAGCTAAGGAACTAACTGATTTGCAAGAGCAAAAGCTTCTTCGGGTGTTGAGGGATCACAAGGCAGCCATTGGATGGACGATTGCTGATATCAAGGGAATAAGCCCTTCTATTTGTATGCACAGGATACTTCTTGAGGATGGAGCAAAACCAACTAGGGAGGCTCAACGTCGTTTGAACCCTCCTATGATGGATGTAGTCAAGAAGGAGATAATCAAACTATTAGATGTGGGAGTCATTTACCCCATATCCGATAGTAAGTGGGTGAGCCCGGTTCAAGTTGTACCAAAGAAGTCGGGTGTCACAGTGGTGCAGAATGATGAGAATGAACTTGTCCCAACTCGTGTTCAAACGGGTTGGAGGGTTTGGATTGATTATCGAAAACTTAATGCTACCACTAGAAAAGATCACTTTCCTTTACCTTTTATTGATCAAATGTTAGAACGTTTGGCTGGACGCTCACATTATTGTTTTCTTGATGGTTATTCAGGTTACAATCAGATTGTGATTGCACCGGAGGATCAAGAGAAAACAACATTTACTTGCCCGTTCGGAACATTTGCTTATAGAAGGATGCCTTTTGGGTTGTGCAACGCTCCGGCTACTTTCCAAAGGTGTATGGTTAGTATATTTTCAGATTATGTAGAACGCATGATAGAAGTTTTTATGGATGATTTCAGTGTATATGGTGATTCCTTTGACCATTGCTTGGACAATCTTACAAAAATTCTTGATAGATGCGTTGAAACAAATCTTGTGCTTAATTGGGAGAAGTGCCATTTTATGGTAACTCATGGCATTGTTTTAGGCCATATTATATCTTCTAAGGGACTAGAAGTTGATAAATCTAAGATTGATCTTATTCGTGCTCTAACCCCTCCCACTACCGTGAGGGAGGTTCGTTCTTTTCTTGGTCACGCAGGATTTTATCGTAGGTTCATCAAGGACTTTTCCAAAATTTCATCACCATTGTGCAAATTGTTGCAAAAGGATGTGGCATTCAACTTTGATGAGAAGTGTTTGGAGGCATTCAATCGTTTGAAAGAACTTTTGATTACAGCCCCAGTTCTTCGTCCACCAGATTGGAGCAAACCATTTGAGCTTATGTGTGATGCTAGTGATTATGCTGTTGGTGCGGTATTGGGACAGCGTATTGAGGGAGTGCCTCATGCCATTTATTATGCTTCTAGAACACTTAATGATGCCCAAATCAATTACACCACTACTGAAAAAGAGTTCTTAGCCATTGTATTTGCTTTGGAAAAGTTTCGTTCTTATTTGATTGCCACTAAAGTTGTTGTGTTTTCTGATCACGCAGCTCTTAGGTACCTACTTGCAAAGAAAGAAGCGAAACCAAGGCTGATTCGTTGGATACTACTCTTACAAGAGTTTGATCTTGCAATAAAAGATAAGAAAGGCATTGAGAACACGGTTGCTGATCACTTGAGTCGTCTTACTGTAGACGAAGAAGCTATCCCGTTGCGTGAAAGCTTCCCGGATGAGCAACTATTCTTACTTGGAAGTTCAGAACCACGGTACGCTGATATTGTGAATTATTTGGTTTCCAAACAAATTCCCAAGGAGTTGTCTCGTGCTGAGAGAGACAAGTTGAAGAAGATAGCAAATCAATATATTTGGGATGATCCATATTTGTGGAAACATTGTAAGGACCAAACGATACGAAGGTGCGTGCCTGATTCTGAATTTCAGTCTATTCTTTCTTTTTGCCATTCTTATGCATATGGAGGACATTTTGGGTCCAAAAGAACCGCACTCAAGGTTCTTGAGAGTGGATTCTATTGGCCTACCTTATTCAAAGATGTTTATGTATTTTGTGCAACTTGTGATAGATGTCAAAGAACGGGCAATCTAGGTGCTCGAAATCAAATGCCACAAACATATATTCAATTCGTTGAAGTGTTTGATGTTTGGGGCATTGATTTTATGGGCCCTTTTGTCAATTCTTTCGGCAATTTTTACATTCTCCTTGCTGTGGATTATGTTTCGAAATGGGTGGAAGCTCTAGCCACCCGTACTAATGATTCAAAAGTGGTTTCAGATTTTGTTAGAGAGTACATTTTTGCAAGGTTTGGAACCCCAAGAGCCATAATTAGTGATGGAGGAACACACTTTAGAAACAGTCTTTTCCAAGGATTGTTGAAAAAGTACAATGTTACTCACAAGATTGCCACTCCGTATCATCCACAAACAAACGGGCAAGCCGAAGTGTCGAATAGAGAGGTGAAGTCCATTCTTGAGAAAACGGTTAACACCACAAGAAAAGATTGGAGTTCACGTCTTAATGATGCTTTATGGGCTTATCGGACTGCATATAAGACACCCATTGGGATGTCTCCATATAGGATTGTGTACGGGAAACCGTGTCATCTACCTGTTGAGATCGAGCACAAGGCTTTTTGGGCTATCAAGCAATGCAACATGGAGATGGATGGTGCAGGGAAACAAAGGAAACTCCAACTTAGTGAGCTGGATGAGATTCGTAATGAAGCTTATGAAAGTGCACGAATTTACAAGGAGAAGACAAAGACCTTTCACGATAAGATGATTTCTCGAAAACACTTTAGTGTTGGACAGAAAGTTCTTTTGCTTAATTCTCGTCTTTCTTTATTTCCTGGTAAATTACGTTCTCGTTGGATTGGTCCTTTTGTTGTGCTTCACGTTTTTCCTTATGGTGCAGTGAACATTAAGAGTGTGGAAACGGGACAAGAGATGAAGGTGAATGGGCATCGATTGAAACCATATTATGAGTCATTCACATCCGAAGTTGTGGAAGAGATCAATCTCATTGATGATATCCCTCTGGAGGAATCATAGAGACGTTATGTCAGGCTGATGACGTTAAAACAAGCGCTACATGGGAGGCAACCCATTTGTTTGTATCTAATTTTGCTGTTTTGTTTTGTTCTTTTCGCAGAGAGACGAGATGATGCTTAATGGGAGTCAACCCATTCAATTTCGCTTTGTGGGAGTCAACCCACTGGATTTCTAACGCATTTGAACTCCATTGGACGAGTCAATCTACATTGAGGACAATGTAGAGTTCAAGTGTGGGTGAGGTAAGTCCTTATTTCTCACTCTCTCAAATGGCGAAAAACAGAATAGCCAAAAAAAAAAAAAAAAAAAAATGACAAAAAAAAGAAAAGCGAAAAAAAAAAAAAAAAAAAAAAAAAAAAGTGGAAATTGATTTTTGGGCAGTTTGGTTATTCCCAACTTCGACTGTCTGCTAAGGGGCACTTCCTTATCCTGTTATAACAGACGCAAATCTTTGCTTCTCTTCCTTCAGTTCTATCTTCAGGTTTGATAATTTAGAGGCAGAGCAAAGCTCTGGGGGAAGAGAAGACGGCTGAGCAAGGAGATAACTTGGAGGTATGAGAGAGGATTTGAGGTAGCAGTGAAGTCAACTAGGGAGCAGGAGTAAGGAGAATAGTTTCTGTTGAAGACTTAGAGATGGGTGAAGATGAGCAGAGAAGAAATTGAAGAAATTGAGGGCTGAAATGGTGAAATTGGGGATGGATTGTTGCAGTTGAGTTGTTGGTTGCTGCTGTTGCTATGTGTGCTGGTAGTGATGATGCTCTGTGAGTTGAATTGCAGCAGTGCTGCCACTAGTGCTGATGCTGTGATGGTGTGATGTTTGTTTGTGTGGAGATTTGGTGATGCAGGTCTGGCAATGAAGCTGAAGGTGGTGATAGCAGATAGCTGTTTAGGTGTGCAGCTGGAGCTACAAGAAGGTGCAGCTGTTGATGTTGGATGCAGTGGAGTTGCAGCTGATGATGGAGTACTAGAGCAGTTGTGTCAGTGGTGCAGTTCTAGTTGAAGGTGCTATACAGTTCAGTGATGGTGATGCTGGTGCAGTGGGAGTGTAAGAGGTTGAGCAGATGGGAGTGAAGTGGCAGTGCTGTTGATTGGTGGTCTGGTGGTTTGGCATGTGGTGGCAGTAAGAAGAGATGTTGCAGGCTTAGTTGGTGTGTGGCAGGGTAGTGCAGCTGGTGGTTAGCAGGTTGGTGCTATGCAGCTGTGTTGTGTATGTGCAGTGGTGGTGCAGTAATGATGGTGGCTAATGGCAGATGAGTGGTGCAGCTGGAGATGGCAGTTGCAGGTTGTGGGAAGGTGCTGTGAGTGTGTGGTTGGATGATGAATTGTGTTGCAGTCATGGTTTAGGCAGTGTGATTCACATTGCCAGCTTGTGAATCCTCATATCACATTAACTTTGCTTGAAAAGCATTGTTAATAGCATTCGGTATCCTTGTATTGCCGAGTCATAAGACTTGGTTTAATACAAGCATAACAAATAACTTCATAATCGAAATTATGCTCATTTCATGATGGGGTCTAGTATTGATATTTGTTTTGACTAGATTTTTTATTCTTAGGTTTCGGTTCGGTTTCGAATTTTATCTCACAGTTCAAACTTCTATGAGTCATAAGTTTTATTGTCATAGACAATAAAATCTTTCTAAATGTCTTGTTTCCATACAATATTCTAAGATTGAACAATCACATTTTCAATCTTAGAACTCACTTAATTGATCACTACAACAACTACAAATAGTTCGTCAAATATTTACCTCAAATACGTTGGAAACACAACTTGTCTTAGACCATTTTCCTCTCTTGCACCAGCAACAAAGAAATCAACAAGATCGATGCTCCACATTGTCTAGTTTGGCATACGCTCACAATCTTAGTTTCACCAACTTTCTCAAGCAAGTAAAATGACTACCTGGCATAGTCATGAATATGTGAGCATACATATTTCAAAATAAGTAATACAAATATACACCCATACAAATTCTCCAAAATCAATAAAGAATGATTTGCAAAGTCTAAAGTATATATTAAACAAGATTGATTAAGTTCCATACACACATAAGTATAAGTATAACTTTATACTAATAACTTTCTACTTCTCATATTATCAAACACATGCGGTGCACTAATTTGATAACTCAAACCAATCTTATATTTTCTTTATATTACTTAAAGAAGGAATATGAGATCACTACTAGAATACAGACATATGATTTCTAAAGAAATTTATTATGTCACTAATCTCTAATCTCAATAAACACATCTCCCTCATATTGGACAGACATACGCAACAATATCGAAATCACCATAATTCTAAATGAAGAATTTCAAAATGGGTTTTAAAGATAACTTCCTGATCTACAAGTTTCGTGTTAAACACGAATTCAAAATGTTCACACAGAGATCAGAAAAACGATTTCAATCAGGATAAAGTTTCTAGTCGTCGGAATTTTTTCGTTACGTAGTCCAGTTTTGAAAAATACATTAAAAATACTCTTCGGTGTCTAAACATTCTGAAATTTTACATGGATAATATCTAGTATGTCTAGTATCTCTGATAAAATATCTTGTTCAAATGATTTTTCGTTTGGGAGATACACGAAAAACTCTATAAAATGCTACAACTCTAGTCTTCTAGATTTAGCCGCATAAATCAATTTTAGTTATCAAGAACCTAAAATTCTAAGCATCATGTAATATTGTTAAAGAACAATTATACCGTAATTGATTTAAATAAAATCAAAACAATGATACTTATCGCGTTTCAGCAATGGTTTTCTCTTCCGACTTGTATGGCAGAAAGAAACACCTTAAAATTGTTGGAACAATTGCTGAATTACGCCTGCAAAATATTCATAGAAACTAAAACCAATTAACGTTAAGATAATCATAAAATAAAAATCAGTAACGTTACGGCTGAGTCGCGGACTAGGTCGCTCTCTTTAAGGTGTTTCCCGACTCTGCTTTTTGATTGTGCTTAGCAGTTCACTCTTGTCGTAAACCCTATGGGATAAAACAGCCGAGTCAATCTCTTACACAATCACTCTTGCACTTAGAGGATGTGAAACTTCTACACTTCATTCTTGCTCAGAAACTCATTTAGAAAAACAGAGATGTTCACACTCTTGTTTTTCTTTCTCACAAAAAACTCATTTTCATTTTTCTTTCAAAACTCAAGTAAACATAGGAAAATCTCTCTTTATATTTTTGCAATCAAAAATCAGATTTATAATCAAGAGTTTCAATAAGTTTAATGAGAAGTTATTATGCCATAATTAACACAATAAACATCCATTAAGCATGAAACGGTCAAACCATAAATACAAATTAAATTTCTTGTTTAATGAAAAACTTTATGAGTAATAAAACAATTTAGTGGGAAATTAATAAATGATTTTAAAACATATATTCCCAACATCAATTTTGTTCAACAGAATTCAGTCGCGACTGGCTTTTACTTTGGAATAGGAGAAGAGTTGCTGGTGTAGATTTGGCTAGGTAGAGGCGCGTCTGTGTAGTTGAGACGAGAATGAGTAACAGAGAAGCGGGCCGTTAGTGGATTTCAGCCGGAGAAGAAGAGGCAAGCGGTGTTGGTGAGGATAAATTGGCGCCGCTGCAGTCAGAAGAGTGATTTTGTGTGAATTTCTCCTTC